>JAJPUD010010491.1:0-40478 GCA_023553655.1 Myrmecobius fasciatus
GATCAATTCTGATGGACATGGCTCTCTGCAACAAAGAATTGTCTCAATCCAGTTCCAATTGTTCACTGAAGAAAACCATATACACCCAGAGAGAGGGAAATGAAATATGGACCACAATGTAACCTTTTCATGATCTCTATTGACATTTGCTTGCATTACATTGCCTTTCTCTGATTCTTTTTTTTTCTTGTAGATAGGATTTTTCTTGCATAACTTGTCAAGCATTTCAACATTATTAACATGTAGTGGACTTCCTGCCATCTAGGGGAGGGGAGGGGACTGGGGGTAAAATTTGTAATGGAAAGCTTTGTAAAGATCAATGTTGGGGAACTACCCATACATATGTTATACAAATAAAAAGCTTTAATAAAAAAAAATCAAATGGGAGACATTGAGGAAAACTAAAAATAATAATAATAAAAGCCATCCAAGAAAAGCAAGAAGATTATGAAAAAAAAGTTAACCAATTACAAAAGGAGATATAGAGTTTCAAAAGTGAAAATCATTCTTTGAAAATGAGAATTGGGCAAGGAGAAGCCAGTGAAGCTATGAGAGACCAAGAAATAACAAAACAGATTATAAAGAAGGACAAAATAGAACAGAATGTGAAACATCTTATAAGAAAAATGACAGATCTGGAGAACAGATCAAGAAGAGAAAATGTAAAAATAATTGGACTTCTTGAAAGTTTTGACCAAAAAGAGAACCTTGGCACAATAACACAGAAAATAATCCAAGAATATTGTCCTGGAGTAATAGAACATGAGGGAAAAGTAGAAATAGAAAAAATCCATCAGTCACTACCTCAACAAGATCCTTTGTGGAAAACACATAGGAATATGATTGCCGAATTTTGAAACCCCCAGATCAAAGAGAAAATTTTGCAAGAAACAAGAAAAAAACAAGGGGGGAGGAATGGATGGATGGGGAAGCAAAGAGTGAGATAAGAAGACAAAAGACTCCAACCTTGAGTGGGAGGAGGCTAAGTAATAGCAAGGCAAATTAAAAAGCAGAATTAAAGCCAAGAGTCAGCAGGCAGAGGAAAGATGTGTGTGTGTTTGTGTGTGTGCATATACACATGTATACATAAATATATCTTTCCTTAATTAGAACCTGCTTGGGGATGGGGGAAATGAAAGGGGGAAAAAAGAACAAAGTAAAAAAGTTGTCCAGCAGAGAACAAAAGAACAATTTACAAGGAAGTAAAGAAAAAATGGACACTCATGAACATAATTTCTTCTACTAATATATATATATATGTATATGTATATACATATATATTTTCTTGACCTGGTAATTTGTTGTTATATATTTTGAATCTTCCCTGATGTTCTGCTGGACCCATGACAATGTTCTCTTTTGTTTTGCTTTATTTTGTTTTGTATTTCTTTTTTGTTATTCTTTTTTCTTTGTTTTTTCAAATAAAATAAATTTTTAAAAACTAAAATGAATGGAAAGATTCACATGGTTCTTTAGCTCCATGCAATTGTGGCTGAGCATTGGAAGCCACACAGCTCCTGGCCCAGGGCCCAGCACACAGCAAGAGAGATTCATCCATGCCCGTTGATTGCTTGATTAAGGAATTCAACACTTCCTCCTACTGTCTTTTTCTCTGTGTTCTCAGCATGGGCTGAGATGCAAGCTCAGTACCAGCTACTGTTTCCTCTCTTTTCTAGGCTAAATATCCTCGATTTCTTCAATCAACCCCCCTTCTGTGGCCTGAATCCAACACTATTTTCTGAATATTCTCTGATCTAGTGAGATAGAGGACATTGGGACTACTGCTCTTCTCCTTCTTGAACCGATCTCTCTCACAATCCAGCCTAAAATTTCATTTGATTGTCAGTGCATCATGGCAGAGTAGATAGAGGACCAGACTGGGAGTCAAGATGACAGACCCACCAGAGTTTGAATCCTACCTCAGATACATATCATCAATGTTGGATGACTTCTTAGCCTCAGTTCTACCTCCTGTAAAGGGGCATGTGATGAGGATGAGGATGAGGATGATAAATAATAGTTCCTACATCTTACAGAGGTTTCTGGTGAGAATAAAACAAGGACCTCTACTTTCTCTGGCTTGTTCAATAAACTCTTTCTCTGGCCAGAAGACTGTCAACCTCACATCCTCACCCGAGACCTGAAAATCCAAGTCCCATTCTTAGATACTTCCTTCTCAAATTAAGTTGTTTTGTTGCGTTTCTTTGCCAGTCATGTCAGTAATAGGCAGAAGGAGTCTGTTTCTTTGTGGTCTTTAGTCTTTTGCCCCAATTTTTCAAATTATTGACAATACTTTTTTATTTTATTTTATTTTATTTGCTTTTTTTTGCTGAGGCAATTGGGGTTAAGTGACTTGCCCAGGGTCACACAGCTAGGAAGTGTCTGAGACCAGATTTGAACTCAGGTCCTCCTGACTTCAGGGCTGGTGCTCTAACCACTGTGCCACCTAGCTGCCCCGACAATACTTTTTTATGATCCTTCTGATAATGCCCTTGGTATCCATGTGAATCATCAGAAGTGGGTAGCAGAGGCAGCTAGGGAGAGCCACAGAGCACTGAATCTGGGACCAGGAAGGCCTGAGTTCAAATCTACCCTTAGTTACCTGTTAGCTGTGGGATCCTGAGCAAGTCACTTAACCTCTGCTTCATTTCTCTTTCTCTAAAATGGCAATCATAATAGAACTACCCTCTGGTCAGCGTGATTGTTATAAAAATCAAATGAGATCTCACCTCCAGATTAAATCCTCCATATCAAATCCCTGCACAATTTTCCTTTTTCCTAAATGAATGCAAATGTTAGCTTTGTTTCTTAAAACTGTTTGTGGGTGTTTTCCCCTCAACTACTTAAACATGTAAAATTCAATGTCTGAAATAGAACTCATTGTTTTTTTCTCCCAAACTCTCCCCACACCCCACACCCCAGACCCAAACTGCAGCTAATACTTTCCTTTCTCCCTTCTGACCCTTCTCCCACATGAGTGCAGACCCTCATCTCCTCACTCTTAGCCTATTGCAATAGGTACTGGGGGAAGGAGGTGGAGGTGGAGAGGGGATCCACCTGCCTCCTGACTCCCCCTATTCCAGTCCAACACAGAGAATCAACAAAATGTTATTAGTATAAGAACCACTTGAAGAAGAAAGAAACACAGAGTTAAAATAAGAGGCTGGAACAGAATATATTATTATGCTTTAGCTGAAGTAAAAAAAAAAAAAAGCAGGGGTACCAATCATGATTTCAGATGAAGCAAAAACAAAAATAGATTTAATTAAAAGGTATAAGCATGGAAACTTCATATTGCTAAAATAACTATGTACTATGTGGTAATATTAATACTAAACTTCTATACACCAAATGGTATAGCATCCAAAAAAAGTTAAATGAATTTCAGGAGGAAACGGAAAATAAAACTATACCAATAGGGGACCTCAACTTTCTCCTCTCAGAACTAGGTAAGTCTTACCATAAAATAAGTAAGAAAGACATCAAGTAAAGAATAGAATATTAGAAAAGTTCAATGCAATAGACCTTTGGGGGAAAAAAAGAAAGGAGTATACTTTTTTCAAGCTATTCATGACATCTTTACAAAAATTGACCATGTTTTAAGGCATAAAAATCTCACAATCAAAGGCAGAAAAGTTGAAATAATAAATACACATTTTCAGATAATAATACAATAAAAATTATATTTAACAAAGGATCATGGAAACATAGATTAAAAGATAATTGGAAATGAAATAATCTAGTCCTAAAAATTAGTGGAATAAAAATCATAGAAAAAATCAATTATTTCATTAATGAGAATGACAACAATGAAACAATATTCGAAAACTGGTAGGATGAAGCCAAAGCAGTATTTAAGGTAAAATTTATCTCTTACTGTATACAATAGTATAAGAGAGAAAGAGCAGATTAATATATCAGGCATTCAACTTTTGAAAAAAAAACTACAAAGAGGACAAAATAAAAAATCTCCAATTGAACACCAAAATGGAAATCCTGAAAATCAAGGGAGAAATCAACAAAATTGAAAGTAAGAAATCCATTGAATATAAATAAAACAAAATTGAAAGTAAGAAATCTGTTAAACATAAATAGATAAACCACTGGTTAATTTCATTTAAAAAAAGAAAAAGAAAAGAAAGAAGGAAATCAAATTACTCGTATCAAAAATGAAAGGGGTAAATGCACTACTAATGAAAATAAAATTAAAGCAACTATTAGGAGATATTTTGTCCAATTATATACCAGTAAGACTGACAATCTAAGTACAATGGAGAATTATTTACAGAAATATAAATTGCTCATATTAACAGAAGAGAAAATAGAATACTTAAATAATTCTATCTTAGAAAAAGAAATTGAACAAACCATCAAAATGACTTCCCTAAGAAAAAATCCCTAAGATTCACAAGTGAATTCTACCAAACATTTAAAGAACAATTAACCTCAATACTCTCTAAAGTATTTAAAAATATGTAAGGAAAGAGCCCAACCAAATTATTTTAAGACATAAATATGGGTTTGATACTTAAACAAAGAAGTTCAAAAACAGAAAAAGAAAACTTGACCAATTTCCCAAGTATACCAATGCAAAAAAATTTTTCAATAAATTACTAGCAAGGATATTACAAGAACATATCAAAAAAATCATATATTAAGGCCATGTGGAATTTTTACCAGGAATGCTGGGTTGGTCCAAAAGAAGGAAAATTATCAACATAATTGACCATATCAATAATAAATCAAAAGAATCATATGGGATTATCTCAACAGATGCAGAAAAAGTCTGACAAAATCCAGCCCTCATTCTTATTAAAAACACTACAAAGCACAGGAAACAACAGAGCCTTTCTTAAAATGATAATGATATGGTATAGCTTCTAGGGAAATATAGCAGTGGTTTTGGGGTCCCCTGCCCTTGGGGGGCTTCAATTCTAACAATAAATCAGTAGTCCTAAATCTTCTGGCTTTGGAAACTCCCATGCCCAATCTGTCTGTTTCTGACTGCTCCTTAGTCAGATAGTTTCTGGCCTTAGGAAACCCCCCCAGATCAAACTCCTGAGGCAAGAGTCTGACTGATAATCTGGTCAAGGAGAATCAAATTCCTTCTTACCTATGAGCCACAGAACTAGTACATCAGTGCTAGAAAGCTGGATAAATGTCTCTCCTTGCCTCTGTTTCTCTGCTGAATTCCCTGCAATTCAGTCCACTTTGTAATGGCCTTATTATTACATTAAAGCTCTGCCCCTTGGCTAAGGAGATGGGTTCATCTCAGGGCATGGGTCTGGGACCCCAAATTTTTGAGTCCCCTCTCTCAAGCTCAACAATACATAATGTCTATCTAAAACTAAGAGCAAGCATTAGCTGTACAAATGATAAACTTGAAGCCTTTCCAATAAGATCAGGAGCGAAATAAGGATGTCTCTTAAAAAAAATCTTAAGCAAGATTAAAAGGCATAAAATAAATCACATAAATCATTATCATTTCTATATACTGTCAATAACCCCCAGTAGCAAAAAATAAAAAGAGAGATCTCACTTAAAGACAATATAAAATACTTTCTTACGAGTATACCTGCCAAGATAAATACAGGAACTATACAAACACAATTACAAAACACTTTTCACATAAAGACAGGTTTAATTGACTGAGGAAATATTAACTGCTCATGGGTAGACTGAGCCAATATAATAAAAATGACAATGCTACCTCAATGAATATAGTTATTTGGTATTATATCAATTAAACTACCAAAGAATTATTTCATAAAGCTAGAAAAAAATAGTAACAAAATTTATCCAGAAAAACAAAAAGTCAAGAATATCAAAAGAATCAATGGGAAAAAACATATGAAGGAAGGTGGCCTGGCAGTTCTAGATCTCAAACCATATTACAAAGTGATCATCACCAAAATAATCTAGGCTAAGAAATAGAGTGGTAGATCAGTGGAATAGAATGGGTACAGAATACATAGTAGTAAATGACTATAGTAACCGAGTGTTTGGTAAACCGAAAGATCCAAGCTTTGGGGATAAGAACTGGCTATTTGTCAAAAACTGCTGGGAAAATTGGAAAGTAGTTTGGCAGAAACTAGGTACAGATCAGATCTTACACCATGTGCCAAGGTCAAAAAAGATAAATTGTCTATTCATAAAAGGTAGTACAAATAAATTATAGGAACATGTAAGATATACCTCTCAGAGCTATGGATAAGGCAAGAGGTTATGACCAGACAAGAGCTAGAGATGATTACAGGAAGTAAAATGAGTGTAAATGAAATCTGTTAATCAAATGAATAATTTTAAAAGGTGTAGACTCAACTTTTCTATGCAATTAAAATGTCCTTCTTATGTAAATGTGATTGTGAAAGTGTTTTAAGAGCTCAGAGGATGAGACTGCATAAGTGAGAGAGTTTAAGATGAAACTTGGATTTTAAGAATGACCTAATTATGGAAAGGTGGATGGACTGGCAACTGGGGGAAGGGAGGGGAGAGTGGTCAGTGGAGAAGTGAAGTGGGGATGTACATACCTAATTCTAGGGCTACTGGTTGACTGGTCTATTCAAAGCAAGTAGAATATTTATCCTCAATATTTAGTCTCAAGTCCACAAATATTTATTAAGTACCCTCTTTGTGCTATGGAGCCACACAAGATGGAACAACCACTCAGTTTGAGAAGCAGTCCTGGTGTCCAGAATCCTGCCTTTCTGAGGAGTGGGAATAGCTTATAGTTTAAATAGAGAAAAAAATGACATGACTACAAAATGAAAGCACAGAATGAAGCAAGACCAATTGCACCATTTCAAGACTATCTAGAGGCTATAGTGGGTGAGAGATTGGACTTTGTCCCGAACTTTCTTTTCAATTCTGGAGATCTATGATGAAAGTAGATGATGAGACTTTCTTCAGTTAACTAATGCCCCCACATGAACAAATGTTTTTAAGGGTTTGGACTTTATTCAGATTTCCATATAGAACAATTCTCAATTTTAACTTCTGGCTTTAATAATCAACAAACCTAGAGTACGGAACACACACACACACACACACACACACACACACATTTGTGCAAAGACATGCACATTGTATTGCTGCATATTTATTTTAAATGTAAACACCTTCAAGATCAACTGTATGCTTGACTAGATTTAAGCTATTTGCCCTTAAAGTGGATTTCTCAAAGAAACAATCTGTTATCCCAAAACATCCCATTCAAAATGGAACTCAAAAATCGTACAGGCTTGAAGTGTGAAATTTTAGCAATTTGGACATTAATGAATGCAATGCCTAATTTTTTGAACGAGATCCTATTTAAATTTCAATTAACTATCATTTCCTGAAAGATCAATAGACACCAATTTCCCATTTGCTTCTTATTTATTCCTAGAAATAATGAGACTCTTTTGATAATTCTACCAGTGAAGAAAGGAGTATCTTCTATTCCCCATCCTGCCAGCATAGGGCTATTCTCTTGAAGCTGGTCCATCGGCATAAATTTGGGATTAAAAGATTTGAGACTTAGATATCTTCACATTCAATTCAATCATTTTCCAATGGAAAAAGTTCAGGCTCACAGGAAAGAAATGACGTGCTCAAAGTCCCAGCTCTTCTGTTCCCACACCTGGTGTTCTTTCTCCATGTTTGACAAGGGTCTGGCTCTTGGTTTCATTTGACAATGTTACCTGATATAACAATCTTCTGAGGAACTTGACTGTGGATGAGTCACTTGACTTGACCTAAATGACAATTGGTCCCTTTCAGCTCTTCAATTCTGGGCTGTGGGTGTCTGATTTTGATCAGTACCAATGGGTTTGCCATTATTGTTGTGGATCTGAATGGCTCACTTTAAAATGTAATTGAGAGAAAGCCCATTCTATCCATTTTTCTAACTGTCTATCTCTTTAAGCTAAAGTGTACCAGGAATCAGGGCTGTGAGCATCCTAATGCATTCAAGGCTGTGCTAGGTGGTGCTGGGGAACCAAAAGAAATCCAGAAAGCCACATTTGTCACAGTCCAGCTAGGAAGAGGAGACACTAACAAGGGACTCGAGATAGACAATAAAGCCCTTGTTCTTTCATTGTTCAGATCCTGGGACTTGTGGTTAAATGACTTGTCCATGGAAAACCCAGGACTAAAGCCTGATCTGCCTCTTGGGGCTGTGCTCTAGCCAAGAAGAGGAAATAACAGACAAAGGCCACAGGATCCAGAGCTTGTTGATGTGAGAGATGATGTTCTGCTGACAATACACTGGGTGGTTGATTTATTTTTAAATCCGTTTATATTGATGACATCTGTTTTTGTTTTGTTTCGTTTGTTTACATTGCTATGATTTCCCCTAGCATCTTTCCTCATCCTCCTCCCTAAGCACCAGGCCGACTTGTGCCTAAAAGTCAGAGTACAGCATTCTGGTTTGTTACCCCCTTCCTTGTAGGATTACAAAGGAAACCAAAGATTTATGAAAAGGAACTATTTTTCCCCATGTGAGTTCATAAACTCTCTTGAAATGTATTCCCAAGACTCAATGCTGAGAACCTTGGATCTAAAAGCTCTTTGATTTGATTTTTCTGGGTAGTATCATGCTTTTTTAAAAAATAATACTCTTTTAAAAAAGAGAAAGGGAATCAACAAAACTCATCAATACATTGAGAAGGTCTGACAATATGTGCAATGTATCACAATCCATCTTGGCAAAAAGGCAGAATCGGCTATCTTCTCATCTCCGATCATTTGCATCATGCATATTCCTTGTAATTATTTTGGAACAATCATTCTGAATTTTTTGGTACATGTGGTTGTTCCCACATTTTTTTTAGTTGTTGTATATCTTGTTTCCTTGGGTCTGCTAACCGCTTCAGCCGCTCATAAAGGCAGCTCTTCCCAAGCTTCTCGGTATTCATCACACTCATTATTTTATACTGAATAGTAACATGTATGTGTATCTATGTATATATGTGGATATGAATATGGATATGTCTTTTTTGAAGCATTAAAATATTTTTTTTATTTTCAAAACACATGCACGGATAATTTAACAACATTGACCCTTGCATAGCCTTGTTTCAGATTTTCCCCTTCTTCCCCCACCATCTCCCCTAGATGGCAAGTAATCCAATATATGTTATACATGTTAAAATATGTGTTAAATCTAATGTATAAACATTTATACAGTTCTCTCTCTGCACAAGAAAAATCAGATCAAAAAGGAAAGAAACTGAATAAGAAAACAAAATGCAAGTGAACAACCAAAAGATATGGATATGTCTATATGTGTATGGGTATATGTGTGTCTATTTGCATATATTTTTGTGTGTATCTGTATCTGTGTGTATTCCATTACCTTCAGGTACAACAATTTGCTTAGCCCTTTCCCAATTGATGGGCATCTGTTTTGTTTCTAATACTTTGTTATCACAAAAAGATCTGTTATAGATATTTTGGTGGGGCTTCCTTCTTGCCAGTGGCCTCCTTGGTATCTGGTTTGTATCTTAAAGGAATTACTACACTCTGGTATCAAAGTTGACTTTACTGCTCACCACACCAAATCTTACTATAAACAGTTTTGTAACAGGGCAGAGGATCTTCCCCTAAATTAATAAAACTACCTGAACTGCCTGCTGTAGGTGCCAAACATGGTACTGCTCAGAAAATCAAATCAAAAAAGAACATGAAGATCTGGGATTCTTAGCATGGGGTCTGTGGACACCTTTCAAGAGGGATCATGACTACACACCTGTCAGATTGGCTAAAATGACAGGAAAGGATAACGATAGGTGTTGGAGGGGATGTGGGAAGACTGGGACAATGATACATTGTTGGTGGAACTGTGAACGGATCCAACCATTCTGGAGAGCAATTTGGAGCCATGCTCAAAAAGTTATCAAACTGTGCATACCCTTTGACCCAGCAGTGTTTCTATTGGGCTTATATCCCAAAGAAATCATAAAAGAAGGAAAGGGACCCACATGTGCAAGAATGTTTGTGGCAGCCCTTTTTGTAGTGGCAAGGAACTGGAAACTGAGTGGATGCCCATCAATTGGAGAGTGGCTGAATAAATTATGGTACATGAATGTTATGGAATATTATTGCTCTGTGAGAAACGACCAACAGGACGATTTCAGAGAAGCCTGGAGAGACTTGCATGGACTGATGCTGTGTGAAATGAGCAGAACCAGGAGATCGTTGTACACAGCAACAACAGTACTATATGAGGATCAGTTCTAATGGACATGACTCTCTTCAACAATGAAATGCTTCAAACCAATTCCAATTGTTCAGTGAAGAAGGCCATATCCACCCAGAGAGAGGGATGTGAAATGTGGACCACAACATAACATTTTCATGTTCTCTATTGAGGTTTGCTTGCATTGTATTTCCTTTATTGGCTTAGTCTTTCTTGTAGATACGATTTCTCCTGCACAAAAAATATGATGCAATAACTATACATATATTCGATTTCTTAAGTATTCTAACATAATGAACATGTAGTGGATATCCTGCCATCTAGGGGAGGGGTGGGGAGTAGGGGGGAAAATTTGTAACAGAAAGCTTTGTAAGGATCAATGTTGAGGAATTACCCATGTATATGTTTTGCAAATAAAAAGTATTAAAAAAAATAATAATAAATAAATAAATAAGAGGGATCATGAACTTGCATGGGAAAAAAATAGTTCATTTTCATTAATCTTTGGTTTCCTTTGTAATCCTATGATGAAGGAGAAGAAACAATACTGAACTCTGACTTTTAAGCACAAGTCTGCCAGAAACAACTGTGTTTGTCAATAAGCATGTATGAAGTTCATACTGTGGGCCAGCACTGCAATAAATGTAAATTATTCAAAGATAGGTAACAGGCAATCCCTGCCCTTCCATCTAATGGGGAAGAGAACAGGAAAAAAACTATAGAAAATAAGATATAAACTGGAACAATCGGAAATAATCAACAGAGGGAAAAGACTAGAAGTAAGAGGGGTTGAGAAAATCTTCCTGTAGAAGGTGGGATTTTAGCTGGGGAAAGGCAGCTAATAGCTGCCTAGTGCAGGTAATGAGGTGTTTATGAAGGCAGAGACATTGTCCAAGGAGAGAAAAGGGTGTGATGCAAGAGATGTTAGAAAGGTAAAGAAGAATGAACTGGAGATGGAAATGAGATTAGGAGTCGCACCTAGGTCGTGAGCCTGAGAGACCAAGGGGACTGTGGATCTCATTAGCAATAGGGAAGCTTGGAAGGGGAAAAGGTTTGGGGGAAAAGATCACGAGTTCAGGTGTGAACCTGTTGACTTTAATTTGTCCACAGGGCAGCCAGTTGGAGATGTCTAACAGACTGTTGGAGGAAAAAAAGACTGGATGTCAGCTTAGAAATGATCATTGAATCCACATAGACTCTATGCTAATAGTACTGAGGGGGAAGAGAGTAGCTATAGCAGAGCCTTGAAGACCATCTAGGGATAGGAGCCATGATCTGGATGAAGAGCCAGCAAAATGTGGGAGGGGGCAAGTAGATGGGAGAAGAACCAAGAGAGAGCAGAGGGGATGATCAACATGTCAGATGTGGAATGAGGTCACAAAGGATGAGGGCCGAGAAAAGGGCATCAGGTTTCATGAGGTCATTGTTAACTCTGGAGGGAGTAGATTTGGTCCAATGATGAGGACACAAGTCATACTGTAGAGAATTAAGAAGAAAGTGAGAAGAGAGGAAGTGAAGGCACCAACTGTTAATGGTTTTCCTGAGGAGTTTAGCCACAAAAAGGAAGAAGAGATTTGGGATGGCAGCTGGCAGGGATGGATGGATCAAATAAGGGTTTTTTGAGGATGGAGATCTGGGCATGTTTGTAAGCAATCAAGGAACAGCCAACAGATAGTGAAGATAAGTGAGAAAATAGGGGTGAGAGAGGAGAAGATAAGAGGGGTTTGGCTTAGGAAGGAGAAGCACCATTTCATCACAGAAGAAACAAGTGAATGAAGAAATAGAGGCAAAAGTATCTGGGGCATGTGATATGAGAAGGAGAGAAGAGGGAACTCTTGGAGAAAGGGTTCGATGTTTCCAATAAAAATAAGAAGCTAATTTCTCAGCTTGAGAATTCTAATACCCAAACATTTCTATCCTAGAGGAACAAATGTTGAGACTGGCCCAGGACCCACATGTCCCTCTACCCAAAAAGGGTTTGAGGTTACATTTAGAGGAACCTCGAAAAAGGAAAGGTTTACGTTAAGATATCACTTGTAGTTAACATTCCAGAATCATAGTCATGACTCAGCTTTCTGGCTGCATCCCCTCCATTCAGTGTTCCCCAGGAGAAACCAAAGGACTCCCCTCCCTGGAATCAATATCTAAATCCTTTCTGAATGGAGAAGAGACTTGCCCCAGACGGGGCCTTGGGATCTCCAGTGGGAAGACAAGAATGTCAACAAGACAAGAAACACCTTTTGTTCCTGGTTTCCAAACCCATCCATTTCCCTAAGAAAGATCCTTTTGTTCTTGGCCTTTTTCACATGCTCAAACAGGGGAAAGTCTGGAAAGGATTTTTAGACTAGAGATATATTATTTCTGGAGAAACTAAAAGATTTTTTTATGCTTTTACTTTATGCATTGTATTCTGTGAATTTGAGAACATCACAAAATCCCAAAGCTTCACCCGGCAACCCAAAGTGTCCTTGACATGAAAAGGAATCCAAGACTTCTTGCTTTGAAGTCGGTTCTATGACAGGGAAAGAAATCTACCCTGACACAAAATGTCCCTAAAGTCCTGTAGTCTGGGAAGTGTTCAAAGGGTTAAAACTAGAGTGTTTAAGTTCAGAAGTACTATGGCATTCAAACCCCCCCACACACACACCTTTCCAGTCTTCCTGGTCTCCACTTTTTTCCTCAAACAAGCCTCCACTGCCCCACTCTAAGCAGGGGGTGAGGAGAGAGTGAGGAGGGGGATACTCACTGCCCCCCATACCTGAAACAATGTCTCTCCTGTTTCTGCCTCCTGCCTTTCTCCAAGCTTCAGCTAAAATCCACCTTGTACAGGAAGTCTTTCCGCATCTCTCTCAGTTCTAATGCCGTCCCTTTGCTGATAATCTCCAATTTAGTCTGTCTGTATCTTACTTATACACAGTTGTTTGCCTGTTGCCTCCCCTAGTAAGCTGTGAGCTCTTTGGGGGCAGGGAAAGCCTTTCCCCTCCCTATCTTTGTGTCCTCAGCATTTAGCCCAGGGCCTGGTGATGAGGATCGGGAGAGCAGTTCATCATCCGTAAGGCTCATGTGATGAAATCACAATGGCGTTCTCTCTGTCAAAAGATAGCTTTTCATCGTATGAAAAAGTCATGAACAAAATTAAAAAATGATATGCTTTTGGGGAGAATGACTTTTAATAGAGACTCAGAGGGAGGGGGGAAAGGGGTGAGAGCTAGGGAGCCACAAGATATGTAAAGAGACACTGAGACTCTTAAAAATGCTAACAAGACAGTCTGGGAAAAATAACTTCTCCTTGTACGCAATTATGGTTGGCAGAGATCACATTACGACAGTCTTAACTGTGGTAATAAGCCAGTCAGGGAAAGCTGAACCTTTTTGAGCGCTGATTATGATTGATCATAGGAATAGAATGGGCTCATTTTAGTATGTCCTGACAAGGGAACAGAATAGCCAGCTTAGCATTCACGTCACTTAGCACAAAGTAGGTATTTAATAAACTTATTAACTATTATTGAGAAATATGAACTAATGAACAAAACCTTGTGGAAGGCTTGAAACTAGAGACAAGCCCTCACCTGCCTCCTGAACTGCCAAACACGTGTGATACCAACTGTTTTCCTCATTCCTCCATCGGCACAAATCTTGATGGAGAAGCTGATGAAGAGCAGAAATAACTGTATTTCCAGTTATCGATGGAAGTCACTGCTTTTCCAGTTCCAATAACTGGCCCCATCATATAGTGGGAGTAGGTGAGTTGAGCCTCGATCTCCTCAACTATCAAAATTGGTTAATACAGTCATGGAGATAAAGGAAAGTCGTTGATAGGACTGATATGGTACAGCTCCTAGGGAGGTTGGAGCAATAACCCTAAGGTTACCCACAAACAATGCTGGTTGTCAGACAACAAGTTTCTAAGAATTCAGTAATGGGGTGCAACTCCATCTCTAAGCCACAGAATTCAACAATGGTTGCAATTCCACTTCTGAGCCCTACAATTCAATACTTTTCAACTCTATCTCTAACGCCCCTCCTCAGCTTTACCTCTAAGCCCTAAGTGACTCGAAGCCCCTTATTTTTCTCTTTTCCCCATAAATGCATCTTCTTGCTCCTGGTTCTTTGTTAAATTATTTTTGGAACTTAGGTGGGAGACCCCGCCTGGCGTCCCCTCACCAGAGAAGGCGCTGTGCTCCATGAGTGAAGCGGAGTCACAGCAGCTCAGAAGACATCTCCATTCCCAGGGTTCCTGGGGGCTCTGCGTCCCACCTGGGGCAGGGTTCTGAGCTCACATCGGTAGGATCCCCACAGCCAGACACCCGGCGCCTTCACCCCCACATAGCGGGGTCGCTTTGGTCCTCTTCCACAGGAAGGACAACAGCCCACCCATGGCTTGCCTTGGAAGAATCCCTGTTCACCCCATCTTGCTTGCTGCCCCCTCCCCATTAAAACCTCAGACCTATTTATGCAGTCCCCACCAGCATCTCGGGACTTCCAGGTGCCTGAGGGCACCTCGAACTGGGTGGCTCCTGGACATCTCCGACTCACCCCGGCCCCAACCTGAGCTCATCGCTCCCCTCCCCCAGCGTGCTCTGAACTTCTCAGGACTGTGGGGGCGGACAGCTCCGGCCTGGGCCACCGGGGCTTCTCCTCCCTCCCCCCATTCACTTAATGGCCCGGGGTCTGTTCCAGCTCCCCCACATCTCCCCCATGCGCCCCCTCCTCTGCTTAGACGCTGCCCGAGGGACCCCCGCCCCAATCTGACAGGCCAAGCCTTGATCTGACCGGCTTATTTCCTCCTGTAAACCTGGAAGCTTTTCCCGCCTTCAGATCCATCTACAAGGGGCCAGGTGGCGGCCAGTGGGGGGGGAGGGGGGGTCGCCCTGAGTCCCGGGGTCTCAGATCTCCTGGAGAACGGCAGCTCCCGGGGGGCGGGGTCTCGCTTCGGCCTCCGTATGCCCAGTACTTACATCAGTGAATGAAGGTGAAGACGAACCTCTGGGGAACAGTCGGGAAACACGTGATACAAGGATGAAAAGAGAGGCCCTGCCCGCAGGGGGCTTCCAGCCGCCGGAGGAGGCCGAAGCTGGGAGGAGGGACGGGGGCAGGGAGAAGCCAGAGCCAAGCCGCAGAGCGGCGCCGCCGGCCAGAAAAGAGATGTCTAAGCTGGGCTCCCGCCTCGAGGAAGATTTAGGGGTCAAGGGGCAGAGGGAGCGATGAGGGGGTCACCCCCATAGCGACTCTCCGGGGGGAGAAGGCAGAGAGGTCCCAGGTCGGTGGTGGCCCTTAGCTGCAGGGTACACAGCTGGCGCTCAATTGGTGCAGGCTGAGGGCTGATTGGCCGACAAATTCCTCCTGGCCTAGAGAGCCAACTCTGGGGAGCGCATGCGCACTGCCTCCATCGCTCCACACAAGGATGAGTCCTTGGGCCCCGCCTCCGCTGCGGCTCCTCCCCCGGCTCCTGTCCGCCCCGCCCTTCCCAACTGCGGCGTCGTTCCGCGCGCGTGCTGACGCGCTGGCGTCACGGTAGGCGGGGCCTGAGGGTGGCGGAGCGGAGCGGGAAACGCTATGGACGGCGTAGCGGTGGCGGGCGGTGCCCCAGGTGAGCAAGTGAGGGAGCCGGGAGCGGGGAGGGGGCGGCCGAGGGGAGGGGCTCAAAGCCCCCGTCCGTGGACCCGAGGCGGTAGTCCGGGTGGGCGGCCGCGGCACGGAATAAGCACCTACTGTGTACCGGGGCGGGCCCGGAGAAAGGTCAGCCGGCCAACCGCCCTTGTGGAGCTTGTGCACACGACCCTCCATCAGCCAGCATAGATTAGGCGCCTGTGGTGTGCTAGGCAGTGCGGGAGTAATCAGTGCGCCTGACCCTCCACCGTGCTCACAGGAGCCCCCGCAGCTCCTAGGGGTCAGAGCCCTGAGCACCCCCGGCCCCGCGGAGATCCTCCTCCAGATCCCAGCCCCGAGTTTGAGCCGAATCTCCTCCAGATACTTATTGAGCACCTACTGCATGCTGAGGCACGAGGTAGGCAGGGGCTACCCCCTTCCCCCCGCCCTTTGGCCCCCACGGAGCAGGCCCCCCCCCAACACACTTCCTAAGGTTCTGGACCCAACAGACTGGTCGCTGCCCATCATTCAGTCAACAGCCCCTGGTACATAGGGGCCGGGCAGTGCCCAGGGCGGGGCAGACAGAGAGGCAACTCTCCATGTGTGGGGGCAAGGAACGGGGCGGGGGAGCCTGCGCTGTCACCCCTGCCTGGGGCCCCCCTGCGGAGGCACCCCCTCCAGCTGCCTCAGGGTGAAAGCGCGGCTCTCAATGTCGGAAGCGGGATCCGAACTCAGTGCTTCTCGGTCAAGTCAATAAGCATTGGTGAAGCGCCTACTGTATGCCAGGCATGGCGCTAAGCCCAGGAAATGAAAGGAAGCCCTGACAAGGCCTCCACCCTTGAGGAGCCTGCAGTTTAATGGGGGGGGGCACAGCACAGTCCATGGGCCCCCCCTCACTGCAGCGTCCCCTGGTGAAGGGGGTCAGTGAAACCGGGAGCTCCCCAGGTGGGACCTGCGGGGGGGAGGGGAGGGCATCACACTGTTTTCCTTGGCACAGTTTGGGTAGCTGCCCGTCATAGAAGGTCTTATGTGGAAATAATTCGTAATGCTGAGAAAGGAGGACATTTGGGTGGGGAATGAATGAAAGGGCATTTATTAAGTGCTTACTCTATGCCCGGCCTTAGGCCCTCCCTTCAAGGAGCTTTCACTCTGGGGGGGAGGAGAGAGACAGGCAGGCAGATGGGGGGGGGGTAAGAGGGGCCGGACCTCCAGCATGGGCTTCTGGGAGGTGAGTGGCCCCTGGCATGGTGCCCTAGTGCTGGCAGGGCTTGAGGTCTCCCTTCGGAAAGTCCTTCCCTCCACGTCATTCTGGGATGCTTGGGGCCCGTGGGGAGCTCTGCGTGGGAGGGCTTCCAGATGGGGTGACTTCCCCAGCCACTTCTGCTCTTGGGGCACAGGTCGCTGCCCACGGAGGCTGGGTATTGGGAGGCGGAGTCCCTCCAAGATTTTAAAGGGCTGCCAGCCAGCCAGCTGCTGTTCCGGGACGCCCTGGGAAGGCTGGCACAGAGTTGGAGGACGGCAGCATCTTGGTGGTCTGTAGCTCCCCTCGAGGGGGGGAGAGGTGGGAGGTGTCTGCAGGGGGGCTTGCCGGGCTGTGTAGGAAACGAAACGTGTCCCCGCCTTGCTGTCTGCCCCCTGCCCTCCCTGGGGCTTCCGGCTCTGAGCACTCTCTTTAACCAGTCCCCAGGCGCCTCATCGATGGCTGTTTGTGGGGTGAGATCTGGCGCTCTGGGTCCCCTTTCTTTCCACTCTGTGTTTCCATCTTGGCCCGCGAGATTGCTGACCTCTTGAGCCTCTGCCTGGATTTTGTGCTTATTTTTCCCAGCTCTCTAAAACACGGCACTGAGTAAGTACGTTAGGTCAGTCCTGGTTCTGTGATGTTGGATCGGCCCGCCCGTGTGCAGTTACTGATTTCCCTTTGGATCAATGGTTCTCGGATTTCAAGCTGCCTTTTCTTTCTGCAGTTTTCCAGGAAGAGTTACGAGTAAGATGGTGAATCTTAGGACACAGTCGTTAGTGTTTTTACAGCTTCTCTGGTAATTCTGAGGGTCATTTCTCTTGCTAGCCCTTCCTGCCACATAGGCAAACTGAGCATTTGGGGCGATTTGCCTTATCCTGAAACTTCCCTCTTGAGTTACTTCTTTGAAACAGTTTTTTAGCTGGCTCTCAAGGGATCACAACGTGCCGCATCTCCTGCTAAAAGACCCCATTCCCCCCTCTGCCTGTGGCCATGTCTTTTTCCCGTCTTAGTGCCGGGCCCCACCGGTAGTGGTAACGGGGAGCGCAGAAAGGCTTTTCTCCATCATGGATCACGGGTGCCCGTGGGGCCAGAGAAAGAATAAACAATCAGCTCTCGCCGCATCACCCAGGAAGCCCGGCCAGGGCCAGCCGTGGGTCATTCCCACCAGCCGTGGGTCATTCCCGCCAGCCGTGGGTCATTCCCGCCAGCCTTTGCCCCGCCGCCCCCAGAGGCTTCTGGGTGGAGGAGGGGGAGATCTCAAGGTCCCTTACCAAGGGATGTCCCACCATCTCACATGGGCCCTCGCGGCTGCTCAAACTGTGGTTTGCAACCCCCTGGGGCTCGTGTAACCGAGTGGGGGCCGTGGGGAGATTAGGTTTGGTTTCTCTGCCTATTTTACTTACCTATATCCCGGGTGGCATAAACATTTCTTGGGTGATGGAAAAGGTTGAAGAGCCCGGTGTAGACAGACCTTCCTCCTGGCGATCCCCCTGCCCCTCTCTCAGCTGGTCTGCCCCTGACCCCCCAACTGCTTGCCCAGGGACGCCATCCCACCCCGCCTGCTCCAGCCCTGTCCCCCCCTCTCCGTCACACTCCCCCGACATGCCCCATCTCCCCCTCCTCAAAAACCTTCACTAACCTTCCGTCTCCATGATTTTTGTGTATTCTGTGCCGTGGCTGAGCCCTCCAAGAGGCCGCCAGCCAGCCTTAAGAGTCCTCCTCCATGCCTTAAAGTCCTCCTCCATGCCTTAGAGTCCTCCTCCTTGCCTTAGAGTCCTCCTCCTTGCCTTAGAGTCCTCCTCCTTGCCTTAGAGTCCTCCTCCATGCCTTAGGGTCCTCCTCCTTGCCTTAGAGTCCTCCTCCATGCCTTAGGGTCCTCCTCCTTGCCTTAGAGTCCTCCTCCTTGCCTTAGAGTCCTCCTCCTTGCCTTAGAGTCCTCCTCCATGCCTTAAGGTCCTCCTCCTTGCCTTAGAGTCCAAACAGAGCCTGTGGTCCCCCACCACCACCACCACCAGGAGGGAGCCTGGACTCTCACCTGCCCAACCCAGCCAGGACTTCACCTTTGCAGCATCTCCCCACATGGCCCCTTCCTGCAAGTGCTCCCACATCACACCTGGCCTGTGGGGGGGGGGGGTCCCACCTCCCCAGGTCTCTCCCCACCCGTCCTTCCAGTGAGCTCCAGGGCACTCTCTCCTCGGCCCTCCCTCCCCACACCTGAGCCGGTGTCTCTGCCCGTCCCCCCTCCTCTGGGGCCCTGACGCCCCTTCTCCGAGAGCCCTCTCCCAGGCCCTCAGCTCTGTCTCATGCCCTCGGTCCCATAAGCTGCTTGGTTTAAGGCGCTCTCTGCCTCGTGTCTCCCCGTTAGATGGGAAGCTCCTGGACCTCCCCGCGCTGGGTCCATTTCTGGTGTCTGGGTTGGATTTTGTCCCTGTGTCTAGTCTCACTGGATTTCCTTGTCCCTTAGGAGAGATGCTGGCACAGGGGGCGCTCCCTGGGCAAGCAGGGCATGCTCCCCTGTGCCACAGTGCCCAGCCAGCTGGCCGTGGGTTTCATGCCCTGAGCCAGAGGGCGCATAGTAGGGCCGTGCGCTTCCTGAGGGGACGCCCACCTTCGCCCCTCGAGCTGCACACTCGGGACTGAGCAGATGCTGCCGACGTCCCCCGGCGCCTCAGTGCCCAGCCGGGAGGGGACGTCCCCGTGGTTTTCCATCCAGAAACTGTTCTGTGGGGAGCTAGATGGCAGTGACTGGAGCGCCGGTCCTGAAGTCAGGAGGACCTGGGTTCAAATCTGGCCTCCAACATTTAACACTTCCTAGCTGTGTGACCCTGGGCAAGTCACGTAACTCCGAGTGCCCCAGCAGGAAAATAAATGTGCTTTATTAATGTAGATTTGTAAAATGTCTGTCTCTGCCAGTAGTCCTCCCCCTTTCCCTGCCCGCCTTGTAACAAATGACTAACAAAGCCGGCTGGCGCTTTGGCCACGGTCTTGAGCTGGGAGCCTCAGGGCAGGGCGTTCCACCAAGGAGTCGTGGCGGGTCCTTGTGCACCCCGCTTCCGAGAGGTCTTCTCGGGGCTCTTCCTGTGTCCCCTTTCATTATCTATCCCAGGGGGTTCCACTTGGACGGTAGATTGCCCCATTTCTGCTCGGGTTTTGGCTAGAACAGAAAGTGCTAGAGGTGCTTTGGTGACATGGGTGCTGTGCCAGTGGGCTGGGACCTCAGAGAGGTGCCAGGGTGCCCTGGGGCACGTACGTCATGGCACGGTTCCGATCTGTGCCTGGCTCATGAGCATTAAGGGAACGCTCAGAGCTGTCTGTGTCTTTGTAACGATTATGGCCTGGGATTGGTTTCCCCGCACGATGGTCGCTAACTGGCACCTCTTGGGCTGAGAAGAGCCCGGCAGGGTCTTCTCACGGCCCCGCGGGGTGATTCCCATTCGTTGTGTTGGCGAATCTTGTCTACTGAACCTTTGTCAGAGAAATCTTGTTTTTAATGAAGCTTTTTCTTTTCAAACTTCTGCCCGGATAATGTGACCACACTGAGCCTTGCGTAGCCTTGTGTTTCTGATTTTCCCCCCACCCCTCCCCTAGATGGCAAGCAATCCAATGTATGTTATTCAAATTAAGATATATGTTAAATCCAATAGGTATCAACATTTACACAATATTCTTGCTGCACAAGAAAGATCAGATAAGAAAAAGTAAATGAGTAAGAAAACAAAATGCAAAAGAACAACCACAAAAGGTGGGAGTGCTCTGTGGCAGGCCCCGCTCGGGCCGCGTGATCCTCTGGCTGGGTGATCGTCGGATAATTGATCCTCATATAGTCTTGTTGTTGCCGTGTATGATGATCTCCTGGTTCTGCTCGTTTCCCTCAGCATCAGTTCCTGCAAGTCTCTCCAGGCCTCTCTGAAATCGTCCTGCTGGTCGTTTCTCACAGAGCAATGATATCCCATAACATTCATAGACCATCATTTATTCAGCCACTCTCCAATCGATGGGCATCCCTTCAGTTTCCAGTTTCTAGCCACTACAAAAAGGGCTGCCACAAACATTCTTGCCCAGGTGGGGCCCTTTCCTTCCTTTAAGATCCAGTAGAGACACTGCTGGGTCAGAAGGTGTGCACAGTTCGATAGCCCTTTGGACAGACTTCCAAATTGCTCTCCAGAATGACTGGATCAGTTCACAACTCTACCAACAATCACCTGTGTGATTTCTAAGTTATTTTCTTTTCATATGTGGTGGTTTCTTTTTTATTTCAGACATTGATAATTTGGTTTCCTTTATATTTTTGATCAAATCAATAAGGATTTATCTATTTTGTGAACCTTTTTAAAAATTCATCTCGTTTTACTTATTTAGTGCTTCTTTTGTATTCAGAATTGTTCCTTTATTTTCTGTGTTTTTCTTCATTGTGTTTGTTTGGGGCTTCTGGATTTGTTGATTTTTAGATTCACACCCAGTTTCTTTCTCTCTTATTCATGAAAAGTAGACAGATGAAAAAAGTTTCTCCTAAAGCTTGCTATGTTTTCTCACCATTTTCATTGGAAACCAATTCTCTGTGGTTGAGACTATGAATGTATGCTCCTTTTCTGAGTTTTCACTCTTTGGGTGATTTTCATTCTTACAAAGCAAGATTCTCCTGAAAATTGCAGGCCAGGATTAAAACATGAGATCTCTTTCTTGCTTTGCTCCCCTTATGCTCAGTGGCCGAGCCTGGCAAATCAGTTTGGTCCCCAGCCGTATATTTGGAACTGCACATCCCATGCCCATCTGAAAGCCCATCAGGCTTAGTTCCTTTTTTGTAAATAAAATCTTGCGTGTCTGTGAGAGATCGCGGTGGTTCCCCTTTATATAAAGGCATGAACTGTAGATGGAGGAACCCCCTTTCATTCATTCACCCAGCAACTGCGTATATCCTGGGTGGAGATCTAATGGCGAGACATGACATTTTGGTGGCGCTTACATACAGCCTCAGAGGGAAAATGAGCATCAGAGGCACCAGAGGTAGCTCTTTGCACTTGTGGAGTCCAGCGTGCAGGTGGATGGGCAGCTATTCAGGGTAATTTGTTGACAGAGGGCTGCATTTATTAGTTATTAGGATAAAAGATTACAATGGGATCTCTATTTTTATTAAATGTTTAGAAAGTTCATGTGTAAGTTAACGGGTGCTTTTTGCAAGAGACAGGTCTACAAAAGAATTAACAAGTGTAAAGACTGGAAAGAAAAAAGAAGCCTTATGTGTGGAGCAGTCAAGATTTGAGAAAAGACGGGTGCTCAATGACAACCCAGGAGGGAGGAGCCCCACCTGGCAAAAGCTTCTGGCCCTTCCTCATCATCCCTCCCCCGACTTCCTTGTGGGTGCTGACTGCCCCATTTGACTGTGAGCCCCTTGAGGTATTTTGTCTTTCTTTTTATCCCCAGAATTATGCCCGGTACACAGTAGGTGCTTAATCAGTGCTTATTGCCTGACTAGCGACTGAAATGTAGATCCTCTCAAGCTGCATTTTCATGGACAGTGGAGAGTATATCATTTCTAATGTAGACAAATAGAGACTCTCGCAACTGAGAGTGAAATAGTCCTGTGTCCCCACATATAAAAATGAAGCCCCTCTTGAGAGTTCCCGTCATGGGGTGATCCAGATTTGACTGAGTGTCCCCAGAAGAGGATGTCTCACTAGCTTGTCGTCAAAAGTTCAGAGTGGTTGGGGAAGGCTTTCAGTAAAAAAATGGGATCTTAGTTGGGTCTCAAAGGAGGCCAGAGAGGTCCATAGGTAGTAGTGGAGGATGAAATTGTTGAAAGAAATCTTATTTGACGTTGGAGGGAATGTGGGAAAACGGGAACTGATGCATTGTTGGTGGAGTTGATGGAGTGGTGAACTGATCCAGCCTTTCTGGAGAGCAGTCTGGAACTCTGCCCAAAGGACTGCCAGACTGTGCAGACCCATTGACCCAGCAGTGTCTTTACTGGGTCTGTGTCCCAAAGAAATAGTAAAAAAGGGAAAGGGACCTGCATGGGCAAAAGTGTTTGTGGCAAGAAACTGGAAACTGAAGGGATGCCCATCCGTTGGAGAATGGCTGAATAAATGATGGTATATGCATGTTATGGAATATTATTGCTCTGTAAGAAACGACCAGCAGGACGATTTCAGAGAGGCCTGGAGAGACTTATGGGAACTGATGCTGAGGGAAACGAGCAGAACCAGGAGATCATCATACATGGCAACAAGACTGTGCAATGATCAACTCTGTGAGACTTGGTTCTTCTCTGGGGTTCAGTGATCCAAGGTGATCCCAATAAACTGTGGATGGAAAACGCCCCCTGCACCCAGAGAGGAAAAAAAGAAAGAAAACTAAGCTGGACATTCAGCTAAAAAATCAACCCAAGGACAGAAATGAGTGAAAGAATGAAGCCCTTAGTAAGTGATGGCTGTGTACAAGTCTTGAGTGTTGGGGACACTAGCACAGCCAGGCTCTGAGACGGCCTTTGCCCCTGGGGAGCAATGTGGGAGCCCCCGCTTCTGCCTGAAGCAGGGCTGCCATGGTCCCACCTGGCTTCAGGATGACCATTTTGGCCACTGAGGGGAAGACGGATTGGATGGGGTGAGAACTAGGTGAAAGTCCTGGAATTCTGTGAGAGGAAGAGAAGATGGCCTCTCAGAAGGAAGGGTGACCCTGGGCAGCGCTTGGTGCCCTGGGAATGGCCGCAGAGGGGGAGGATGGCGCCCCAGACACGCGTGCACTTCTGGCGCCTGTGGGAGGCCGGGGGTTCTCTGCCTTCCATTCCTCTGGCTCACTCTTCTGCTCGGGAAGCGGGTGATTCTGGGCCATTTGAGCTGGGGAAGGGAACGGAAATCTCCTTTTCCTTCTGCCGCTCTTGCCCTCGCCAAGGGATCTGCTGGTCCCCTTCCCTTTTAGTTCTTGCCGCCCCGTGTCGGGACGGCTGGAAGGCTTTCTCTTGCCCAGGTCATTCAGACTCACCTGGAGCCCGGCTCGTCCTCTCAGTGACCGTCTCGTTCTTGTTTTTCCTAATTAGAAATGGAAGAGACGCCGCAAGAAGACGTCCCGCTACATGACGAGTTCCTGCTCTGCGGCGGAATCGTAACCCACGTCCTGAAGTGCGGGCCCTGGTCTGACCTCTTCAGCCCAGAGGATCCCAGCGGCCCAAAGCTGCTGATCCTCATCATCCCAGGTGAGCGTGTCGCGTTCGACAGATGCACGTTTCGGCTGCCCGGGGAGCCTCGGAGACATTTCCACCCGTCAGAAAACTTGGAGTTTTGCATGTGAACTCTTTTAAATTTGGTGATCTGGGTGCAGGGGCAGCTGGGTGGCGCAGTGGCTAGAGCACCAGCCCTGGAGTCAGGAGGATCTGAGTTCAAATCTGCCCTCAGACACTTAATGCTTCCTAGCTGTGTGACTTAACCCCAATTGCCTCAGCAAAAAAGAAAAAAAAAAATAGATTTGATTTTTTTTTTCTCTTCTGCACATATGTGCATTAGGGATTTAGGGCCTCAGGAAGCTTGTAATCAGTCAACGTGAAAAGAAGCTTTTTTTGTCAGTCTTTCAGACTTTAATGCTTATTAAGATTGATTTCTTTTTTTTTTTTTTTTTTGCTTTTTATTTTCACAATACTTGCAGATAGTTTTCCATATTTGCTTTTTTTTTTTTTTTTTATTCTTATTTTTAAAACATCTGCACAGATAATCTGACCACACGGACCCTTGCCTAGCCTTGTTTCAGATTTTCTTCTCCTCCGCCCACCCCCGCCCCTAGATGGCAAGCAGTCCAATATATGTTGTACAGGTTAAGCTTTATGTTAAATCCAATATGGGCAAACATATTCATAGAACGCTCTTGTCGCACAAGAAAACTCAGATCAAAAAGGAAAGAGCGAGTAAGCAAACAAAAGGCGAGCGAACAACAGCAAGTAGAGGGAGAACGTTAGTTGTTCCACATTCACTCTTGCAAAACCTTGTGCTCCAAATTTTTTCTCCATCCCTTCCCCCCAGCCCTCGATGGCAGGCCATCCAGTGTGTGTCACACGTGGCCAGTTCCACCCACGCTCCCACAGCTGAGAACTTTTGTACAATCTTGCGTCACAGAGAAGCCGAGGTGACAGACCACCGGTTCTAGAGCGTCGGATGTCACTCTAGAGGCGGGAAAGCTTCTTTGTAGATGCAGAATGTTGGGAATATGGTGATTGTGGCTTGAAGTCTTTCTAAAATTAAGATAAAACTTTTCAACGTCTGTTGTCCCCTTTGGTTTTTCCCTCACTTTCATTTCTCAGAAAGCCATTTCATTAAACAGAAACTGAGGAAGGAGGGAACGTTCAGCTGAACTAACTCACAGTCCTCCTGACAGCAAGTGCAACGTCAATACCGGTGATCCCCCACTTCTCCAGGGAGAGAGGGGCTCTACGCCGTCCCCCCTTTTCTCTGGGGACAGCTTGGCCGTGACACTGATGAACGTTCACTTTGTTCCTTGTTGTTCTTTCCACTTGCATTGTTGTGGTCAGTCAGTCAGTCCACACCTATTAAGCCTTTGCTGTGTACCAAGCACTGGGTAGGGCCCTGGGGATACAAAAAGGAGCCAGAGATGGGCCCTGCCATCAGGGGGGTCACAGTCCAGTCAGGGAAATAACAAGCAAACAAGCTTGTGCAGAGACTTGTGGGACCAAAGAGGAAGTAATTAAGAGAAGTATTTTCACAAAGGTGAGAGGCTGAGTTGTGATCCACACTCAGTCCCCTCAGTGTAGACGGCTCTCTCCATCCCAAGACCGTTGGAACTGGTCTGAATCACCTCATCATTGAAGAGAGCCACGTCCATCAGAATTGATCATCCTATAGTCTTGTTGTTGCCGTGTATGATGATCTCCTGGTTCTGCTCTCTTCACTCAGCATCAGTTCCTGCAAGTCTCTCCAGGCCTCTCTGAAATCGTCCTGCTGCTCGTTTCTTACAGAGCAATAATATTCCATAACATTCATATACCATCATTTATTCAGCCACTCTCCAATGGATGGGCATCCCTTCAGTTTCCAGTTTCTAGCCACTACAAAAAGGGCTGCCACAAACATTCTTGCACATGGGGACCCTTGTCCCTTTTTTATGATCTCTTTGGGATACTGCTGGATCAAAGGATAGGCAGGTTTGTAGCCCTTTGGCTCTCAGAATGGTTGGATCCATTCACAGTTCCACCAACAATGTATGAGGGTCCCAGTTTCCCCACATCCCCTCCAACATTCATCGCTCTCTTTTCCTGTCCTCTTAGCCAGTCTGACGTACTTTTGTGGGACTTAGTGGAGCCATTTTGGAAAGCTCCCAAGTTCCCCAGCTGTAAAGCCTTCTGCTCCTGACATATACCTCAAAAAGCTGAAATGAAGAAGAAAAGAAGCCATGAGCACGAACTTTCTATAGCGAGAAAGAGCCGGGAACCAGGGAGGATCTCTGCCTTGGGAAATGGGTCCGGGACTACACAGAATATTGTTCTGTCTTAAGAAATGGTGCGAAGGATAGTTCTGAAGGCTCCTGGGAAGACTTTTACAAAGTGATGGAGAGCGAAGGGAGCGGAACCAGAGGACGGTGGGTCTGATAACAGCCACCCCGGCGGCCATGGGTGTGCCAGTCACTTGGGTCAGGGCGGTGACCGGCTCCCGGCCCCGTGGGTCTGCAGTGGCCCCCCTGACAGGCTGAGAGCTTGGGAGGCTGTGAGGAGCGGTGGCTTTAGTCTGCACCGGCTTGGTTTAACTCTCCTGACCCACTCTAAGGGAGTATTTTTAGTGGGGGTTTTGGGGGCCAGGGTCGTTGTGACATTTTAGATGCCCAGGAAAGAATGGGAAACACCCGAGACAAGCAGGGCAGCCCCCAAAGGAACGTGCTGAATTTAGGAGGCTCTTTTTAAAAGGGAGGACGGATTCCTCTCTGAGGTTCTGGGTGTTTGAAGTTCTTCAAGAGAAGAAGAAGAAAGTAAATAAGGAAAGGCTGGGCCCCAGACGCTGGCTGTGTGGACAGGAGGGGGCCCGGGGCCCCTGCTTTCGGAAGATGGGGGGCAAGGCTTCTGCTTGGAGCAGGCAGGATTTGGGACGGTCACTGGGGGAGCAGGACAGGGCAGCGTGGCCACTTTGGGGGCGCAGCGGGCAGCGGGAGGGGCCCAGGCGCGTTGGGCAGAGCCTTTCACAGAATGTCTTGGGGCCACATTTCTCCTTTTCCCCGGGGCCTGCCTCCTTGTGGCCGGGGTCTCCGGTAAGCCGCCCCCCAGGAAGGGATCGCCGGTGTGGGAAGTCCAGCCCTTGCATCCTCCGGCCGCTTCTGTCCCCGCGGGGGGCCCCAGCAGGTCCGTGACGTTGTCCCTGTCTTTGCAGGTAACCCGGGGATTCCCGCCTTCTACACGGAGTTTGTGAAGGCCTTGTACCTTAACCTGGGGAAGCAGTACCCGGTGTGGGTCATAAGCCATGCCGGCCACATCTCCGCCCCCAGCGGAGTCCGGGTGCAGGAGGAAGGCCCCGAAGGTAAGGCGGGGCGCTCTGGGATGTCTGTGCCGCCCGTCGGGCCCGGGCACTTGTGGGGGTCGCCGGGCTCGGGGCCCTCCTGTGGAGTCCCAGCCGTGAGCCCCGTCCATCCCGGTCACTGGCCCCCGGTCCGCTGGGCGGGCGTGGGTGGGCGTGAGCCTTCAGGGCAGGTGAGCTGTGGTGTTCACCGTGGAGACCCAGCCAGTGCCGCCCAAGCACCTCCTGGCGGTGTGGGGTCAGAGTTACGCATTTCATGGCCTGCGACGCCGTTTCCTTTCCTCCCCACTTCCCCTCGTCCGTGGTCAGACGGGCAGACTCCGCCCTGCGCTCTGACCTTCGTCACATCCCCCTCGGTGCACAAGCCTCGGGCGACCTTTAAAAGGCGGGGGGTCCCAGACGACACGGGCCGGTTGTGGTCCGGGGCTCACACACCTGTGCAGGGAGGGACCCATCACCAGGGCGCCCTGGCACAGAGGAGGTCGCTCTGGGCCAGGTAGCCACAGCCACGGGCTGTCGGACACAAGGACCCGGCTCGGCCCAGCTTGAGGGGAACACCTCTGGGGGCAGCAGAGTGACGGGGCGAAGGCGGGGGGCTGGCAAGACTGTGCCAGCGAGGACCTCTCCGGTACGGCTCTGCCCGGGGCACCGTGGCCTGCGCGGCAGCTGGGACCGAGGGGCTCCTCCCCCTGCCACAGCCAGGGCGCTGAGGGGGCAACTTCAGGGTCAGGGATGAGCCCTCCCCGGTTCCCCCCGGCTAGACATCTGGGGCTGGGGCCGCCTGTGTGCCCGCCGTGCATGATCCTTGGCTCCCGGTGGGCGTCCGCGAGCTTGTGAGGGCCAGAGAAGGGGCCCCAGTGTTCACAGGGCGCCTCCCAGACCCATCCCCTTCCATCGTCCTCCCAGGGCACTCTGCCACTTGTCCCTCTCTGCCCGACCTTGGCAGGGCCCACCCAGAGGTGACAACAGTGGGCAGGTGCCAAGGAAGGTCTGAGGAGGAAGGCGTCCCTGGGCCCATCAGTACAACTGGCAGAGGAGCCTTGAAGCGCGTGTGAAGCAGGGGCTGAGGTTTCCCCAGCAGGCTGGGGGAGCATCCCCCATAAAGGGGTGCAAGCCCAGGGGCCTTGTGGAAGGGGGCCCCGGGTCCCTGGGTGCCCTCTGGGGCAGCGGGGAACCGGGGAAGGAGCAAGGGGAGGTGAAGCCTTCTGGGCCTCCCTCGGGCCCGGCTCGGCTCACGGGGCGTCCCGGTCTGGATCATCTGGACAGCGTTCATTGAGACTCGCCTTCCCGCCATGGATTCTGCCACGGTGACCTAGGGAGACGGGCGGGGGCCCAGGAAAGGGCCTGGGGTCCTAGTGGTCCCTCCTCCTGCCCTCAGTCGCTGTGCCCCTTGGGGAGCCCGAGAGGTGCCGCCGTGCAGGTGTGTTCTGGCACGGGCAGAACGGCCGAGAAGGAGAGATGCCCCCAGGGAGCCTCCCCGAGGGGAAGTGGGCGCCCGGCCTCCCTTTCCTCAGGGGGACAGAAGCCTCCAGGCCTGCCGCACAGTCGCCGTCCGGCTGCTCCCTGGGCCCCGATGGGGGTCACCTCAGAAATCCCGGCCTGTGACCCTTAGACTCGCACCCGCACCGTGGTCGGACCCTGGACAGCCCTGTGACCACAAGGGGGCAGCTCCTGGACCGGCGCCAAGAGACTCGATGCCAGGCTTAGCGGGACCCAGGACGTCTGAGGGACAGAGCGCCCGGCCCGGGAAACCTGAGTTCAAATGCAGACACACGCTAGCTGCCTGGACACTGTTGGCCTCAGTTTCCCCATCTGTCAAATGAGCTGGAGAAGGGAATGGCAAACACTTCAGAGTCTGCCCAGGAAACCCCCGTGGGGTCAGGAAGGGTCAGACGTGACCAAATAAGAACCACTGGGACAAACCCGGGGCTTTATTCACTGAGCATCTTGGAACCTGAAAGAGGGTCGGGGCTCAGCAACCGGAGTGAAGGGCGGCCCCTTTGGGCGCGAGTCCGGAGACAAGGGCCGGAGCGCGGCCCAGAGCATGGCGCAGGCCTGGGGCGGCCTGGGGCGGGGGCCTGAGTCCCAAGAGCCGCAGCGGGAGGCCGAGCAGGGCCCCCCGAGGAAGGCTGGCGAGCTCTTCTCTTGAGAATGGCCTTTGCTGTGTTCAGGACCAAGGTCAGCTGCCCTGGCGGCCAGGCCCTCCAGCCGGAAGGGGCTTTGTCCTCGGAGGCCCAGGCCGTAAGAGGCGCGTGGAGATGCCGAGATTGGAGGAGGAGAAGTGTCCTAGCTGCCCACGAGGCCGCCGGGAACCGCTGGACCCCTTACACGGACCGAGCCCCAGCCAGGCCAGAGCCCTGCCCTCCAAGGCCCCCGTTCTAAGGGAGGAGCAGAGGCAGGATGGCGCTCTGAGAAGGCACGCGTGGGGAGGGGGCCCAAAAGACCACCGGCCTGTGAGCGTGGCCTTGACTCTTGGAAAGATGGGCTGAAATTCGGGGGGGGGGTCCCAGAGAGCCCTGGCTGTGCCACGCGAACCCGATTTCCTCTGGGGCCAGGATTACTCAGCGGTGGATGTGGGGATCACTGGGGAGATGAGGGGGTTGATCAGGGGAGCTCCCGGGTTATGGGGAAAGTCACAGGCAGATGTGTGGTGAGTGGCTGACGGCGTGGGGGGCCGGACTTGAAGAGTCCGGGTGGTGGAGGAGCCCGCGCTGGGCCCGGCCCTTGGCTCTTGAGCATTTTGGCCGGTGACTCGCTGTCTCCGGATGACCCGGAGGATCAGCCGACGCTCGACGGCAGAGCCGGGACCTGAGACGATCCGGGCCATCTTCCCGTGGGCCCCTTCCCCATCCCGAGCAGGTGGCGAAAGCGGAGTGAGCCAACGGGCATTTCCTCGGCCACGCGGGCCAAGCCAGGTCCTGGGTGATGGCCAGAGGTGGGCCGGGCCCTGCCCCGGCGTGTGTGAGGAGGCTTCCAAGTGGGCCTTCAGGGGGGATGACTCCTGGTCCTCTGGGTACTCAATACCTGCGGGGTTCCATCTGTGCCCACATAGAGAGACCTTGTGAGGAGAGTGGGAGGTCTGGGCAGTGCCAGGCAAAGCGGCTATCTGCCTGACTTGTGTGAGGTGGCATGGGGCCCAGCCATAAAGTCTCGTGGTTCTCCCTCGGCGGGAGAGGGTGCAGTTTTCACCATTTAGACTTCTGAGAATTGTGGGTGTTAAGCAGAGCCCGGTAGCAATGGGCTCCCTCTGTTTGGGTTTTCCACCACAGAGCTGCCAGGGTGAGCACCCGCCAGCATGGAGGGCAGGATGGCTGGGGCCACTTTCTGAAAGGGCAGGGAGGAAGAGGAAGGTGGAGGCGGAGGGCAGGGGCCAGAAGGGGCTTTTACAGGTTCGGATGCCCCGACTGACACCAGCGAAGGATGTGGCCGTCTCCTGGCCTGTGCCAGGAGTTCTCATGGCCACATTTTGCTCTCTTTGGGCTTAGTGGCCCGGGTCCCTGGGTCTCTTGGGACTGTCAGCTTTTATGTCCTGGGGTCTTTGGGGCAGAGCTTGGACCTTGGAGGAGCAAGCTGTGATTGAGGGGAGAAGGAGATGGAAGGGCCAGGGTGCCAGGGTGCCAGGGGAGGAGCAGCAGAGGGCATCGGGGGCGGTACGGCCTGCAGAGGGAAAGGTTACGGGAGCCGAGGCTGTTCCTGGTGGATGAAGGCCAGGGCCGAACCGGGAGGGGCTCTCCGGAGCAGACCGGTGCTCGTGGACCCTTTAACAGCCCCGTGAGGTAAATCACAGAAAAGCGAAGCCCCCCTCGTGGAGACCAGGCCCCGGAGCTCAGACAGCCCACGGGTGATCAGCCACAGCGCCGAGGGGCTTAGGGGGCTCAGCCAGAACGGGGAGACGCTCTGGGCGCCGTGGATCGGTTCTCTCACCTCGGCAGGGACATCCGCCATGGAACGAGGTTGGCCCTCACGTCACCTGACCTGGCTCGGGAGGACAGTGTGGGAGGGGAGAGGTATCGGACAGACTGGGGGTCACAGAGCCGTTGTGCTGATCCCGTCGGTGTAGGCCCGTGTCCCGGCGCTGTGCCAGGAAAACGCCGCGCCAGGCTCTCAGTCCGGGGCTCCTTCCCCCCTCCCCCGGTGTGACCTGTGGCCTTGGCTGCCCTGGTACTGTCCCCCGAGCACCTCTGCCCTTTGGGTCTCCGGCCTCTCTGCCTCCCTCGGAGCCCCCCTTGAGTTCCCCGATTAATAGGCAGTGACAGGAGCATCAGTGTCCACGAGGGGACGTCACAGCTCGATGTCCTGTAGAGAAGCCCCAAGAAATCGGGCCAGCTCGACACCGTGGCGGCGCCCGCTTCCTGGCTTAGTGCTGCAAGCACAGCATGTGGGCAGGAGCCCTGAACCTTGCCATGGGAGCGTCACTGCAGTGGCAGATCCCTCCGGACCGCTTTGGCTACTGTCTAAGAGAAGGGGCTGTGATGCTCTTTGTGAGTCCTTAAACACATATTAAGCACCTTCTGTGTGTCAGGCACTGTGCTAAACACTGGGGATGCAAAGATTAAACACCTTCTGTGTATCAGGCATTGTGCTAAATACTGGGGATGCAAAGATTAAGCACCTTCTATGTGTCAGGCACTGTGCTAAACACTGGGGATGCAAAGATTAAGCACCTTCTGTGTGTCAGGCACTGTGCTAAACACTGGGGATGCAAAGATTAGGCACCTTCTGTGCGTCAGGCACTGTGCTAAGCTCTGGAGGTACAAAGAAAGGCAAAAGCTGTTATCCTGTTACCAAGGAGCTATGGATGGACAGGCCGTGTATGGGATACCTTGCAGTGCCCCGTAGAGGGAAGGGGCCGCCATTCAGAGAGCTCGGGAAGCTGGGGAAGTTACGGAGGGAGAGCATCCAGGCTTGGAGGATGCCCCAGAAAATGTCCAGGGGTCAAGAAGTCAAGGGATGCCAAGCAGGCACAGATCAAGGAATCCCTGAGGCAGGGTCAGCTGGAAGATTTTCTGTGAGATCCTAGAGGTGATAGGGAGCCACTGACCCTTCTAGAGGAGGGCAGTAGCACATGGGATTATGGCAATTCTAGGGACCGGAGCTTTGAACTTGTTCTGAGCAGAGGCTTCGTTTGAATCTTGCCATTCCTGGCGTGCCCTCAGCCGGGCTGGCCCCCGGGGCCTGGGCGCTTCCTGGCATCCCTCCATTCCAGGGTGGGGGGGAGGTCGCCTTCCCCCTCCCGTCCTTTTGCATTTGCCTACATTGAAGTGGCTGGGCCCCTATGCGTGCCATCTACATGTCCCTTCTGCCTCCTCTAACGGAGCGTCCTCAAGAGTGGGCGCTCCGTTCCTTCCCCAGTGCCAAATGGGGCTCCCGGTCCCAGGAGGGGCTGCGCTGACCTGGGCACTGGCCACACTAGGATGGTCCTCCAGTAGCATCCAGACCAACTGGAGATGAGACAGGACCCGCCGGACCCCTAAATGACCCAGGGGGCACTTCCTGAGGATGGGGGGCATCCAAAAGGGCCCCCCTCCTCCTAGATGAGGGAGCTGAGACCTCTGGAGAGGTGACCTCTGAGCGCCGAGACTTTCTGAGAGCTCTGCTTGGGGGTGCCACAGTCTCTGCCTCTGAGCAGTGCCCGCTGTGGCCCAGAGGGAAGGGAGGGGGTGGGTCCTGGTGGCAGATGTGGGAGATGGACCGGCCTGAGGGTCGCTCAGCTGGATTGTGGAGCTCACGGAGGGAGCAAACAGGACAAAGACTCGAGGTGCCCGTTGCTGTGCCCGGCGCTGGAGCCCCCCACGTGCAGAAGGCTGGCGGGGCCGGAGGTCCTAGGAAGGCGCCGGGCTGGCGGGGGCTCATGGCAGAGCCGAGGGTCCTGGGAAGGCGCTGGGCGGCGGTGCTTGGTCCCAGAGGGAGGAAAGGAGGGGACAGACTCTGAGTAGGGATGGCAGGGAGTGTCACCCCCCCCCAGCACCGTTGTGGGGCTGTGCCCGGGAGAACGCCAGAGGCGCCGATGGGGGCTCACACACACACACCCTTGGGGCGCAGGATTTGCGTTTGGGGCGAGCCCGCTAACGCCCCCTCCTGTGTGTCCCTCCTCAGATCCGAGTTCGAGAAAACTGGACGATGCCTTCGGGCTGGAAGGCCAGGTGGAGCACAAGCTGGCCTTCCTGAGGAAGTGCGTGCCCAGCAGCCTGCGGCTGGTCATCATCAGCCACTCGGTGGGCAGCTACATCCTGCTGGAGATGATGAAGCGAGGGCCTCAGCTCCCGGTGGGTAGCGCGCCCTTTGTCCACTAGGCCAGGGCCTCCTCGCGGTCCCCGAGGGGCAAGGACAGGTAGCCCGGAGGGCTGACCGGTGGTGACAGAGGCGGGATTTGAACTCGGGTCCCTGTGCTTCGTGCCTCGGGAAGCTGCTCCGGAGAACTCAGGCAGGCTCTAGAGAAGCCTCGGGGTCCGCAGCGCTTTGGGTCCCCGGGGCACAAAGTCATTCCCTTCTCCCACTGCCCCCCACCAACAAGGACCCCCGTGGGGTTAGTCCTAGCGTGCACACAGCGGTTAGAGCCGGGCTGCTCAGGAAGGGGGGGGGGGCCCATGGGAAGGGGGAGGAGTGAAGCAGCTGGGCATGCCCAGGGCCTGTGGGAAGGGAGGGCCGCGCCCCCTGGGGCAGAAAGGGGGGGCCGGAACCTGGGGCTCCCCCGGGGAGGGGAGAAGAGGGGAGGTTCCAGACGGGGTGTCAGGAGTGGGATGCGTGGTCTGCGGAGGAGTCGGGACAGTCAGTCCCACCGGATGGGACCAGGAGGGAATCCCGGAGAGGAGGGCGGCCTCGGGGCCATCGGATCAGGCGGAGCTTAGCGGTGACTCTGGACAGGACGGCGGGCTGAGGGTGGGCGGCAGAGATGGGCCAGCGGGAGGAGCCCGGCCGGGAGGACGGAGAGCTCGGACACGGCCGCTGCAGCTCTGGCCCGTTTCACCTTCACAGGGAGCGGCCGCGTCTCCCGGGCCGTGTGACCTCGGGCACGGGGCCTGCTCCTGGCTGAGGCCTTTCTCCTAGACTTGGGCTGGAGAGGCCTTCCCTCCCCGGGGTCCCTAGCCCGGGGACAGGGAAGGCTCCGGGGTCAGGAGCTGACTGGCGGGGTGACCCCGGCTACGGCCCGCCCTCCTCTTCTCCGAGCTGAGCCGGAGACTCCGAGTCAGGCGCGAATCCAGTGACCATAAGCGGACGTGGGGGAGGGGAAGTCTTTCCTAAGGGGCAGGAACCGAACCGAGGGGGAGCCGGGGCCCGGGACCCAGGGCTTGCTGTTTGCCCGCTGTCCCTGCCACTGAACGTCTGCAGCCAATGCAGGCCGCACTTAGTAGTGAGTGGCCCGTTGCTCCCGCCCCCTCCCGGATGCCCCAATTGTCTCTAAGGTTGAGTGCCGTTTAAAACCCCCCCCCCCCCCCCCCCCGCACAGCCAATCAGCTGTCAGACTTTGCGGAGCCCGCCTTCAGAAAGCACTAGAAAGGGGCCCGGTCTTTTCCCTCCAGTCCCGGCCCTGGCACCCCTCCCCTGCGCCGCTGGGCCCCGCCGAGGGCTGACCAAAGAAGTCGTGAGAAAGCCAAGTACCCGAGGCCCCCCTTTCACCTGGCGGCCTTGCTGCTGCGGACACTGAGCCCGCTGGAACAAGGAGGGATTTCCCTCGGAACCATGGGGGGAGGGGGGCGGGGGAAGTGCGTCCTCTCCCCTGAGATCGCGCGGTCAGCAGACGTCAGCCTTGGGCCCGCGTGGGCCGGAAAGCCGCCAGGAAGTCCCAGGCTGGAGTCCGGCGCTGGCCTTGGGGCGGCCTTCGCACAATACCTGGCTCTGCCTGCAGTGAGTGACTTCTTCCTCCTGGAGGGTCCTTGGTGGGACTGTCACTCGGGGGTGAGCCAGAGCAGAGAGGGTGCAGAGCTCCCAGCAGCCCAGAACGCCTGACACGCTGTCCTATTAAGCGGGCCGCCTTCCGCCTTCCGCCATGGGCACTTGCACTGCGCGGACTTCCCGAGCTCGGGTACAGGCCTTGCTTCCTGTTTCAGCGCCGCCTTCCGTCCATCTTCGGGGCTCTTAGCCTCTCTTGGAGCCTCCTTTTTAATGACCTTTCCTTCTTTGCAAGATCTTGGTCCCTGAGCCTCGTTCAGGGCTCGCTCACGTTCATTGTCTTGGGTAATGGCCTTGTCCAGAACTAGGCTGAGTGCGCTCGTGCTCGGAAGGCTTGGGGACCATCCCACAGTCTCACAGGTGTCGGGGAGGCGGGGGAGAGCCCGAGGCAGGCTTCCCACGGGGACACGTCATCCCCGGCACATGGCCCGTTCTCCTTCTTAAATCAGGTTCATGTCACAGAGGCCTGTGTGAGCAGGCCTCCCTCCCTCCTTCCCTCCCCCAGCCCCTTTTTGCCTCCGGGCAGTAGACAAGAGCATTCCTGATTGGTTCGTTTTGAGCTCATCAGTCCGCCCCAAGCCCGTTCTGGTTGGTGGCCTTCATTTTATTTTATTATTATTTTTTAATGAAAAGATCCATCTCATTGCATTCAGGGACGTGAGTTGGCTAACACCACGGTCAGCCTCCAAAAGAAAGAAAAAGCCCGTTCATGGCCTGGAGCTGAGGATATCTAACATTCAAACAGATGTTTCACGCAGATGTTTTACTGTTGTCATTCAGCAGGAGGACCTGGAGTTCCCCGGAACTTCAGGAAAAGGTCCTTTGTGAACCAGAGTAGCTTGGGGGAGAAGGCAGGATGGGCTACAGCCTGTGTGACCAGCTCCTAGAGCCATCCCGTTGCAGAAGAGCTGAAAAGATACCATGAAAACAAAAAGCTTTCCCTGTTAGTCAGATGCTCTGCCATAGAATTCATCTCCAAGTGCCCTTCCCATGCCCCCTCCAAAATAAAAGCCTCCAATTTCACTGTGACATTCACCCAGTTTCACACCTTGTAGGTTCTCTTTTCTGTCCATCCTCCATTCGTCAAGGCTTGTGGGTTGGAGCATTGTGAGGAGACGTGCATAAGTCACACTCAGGGACGGCCAAGGGGCAAGGCAAAGGGCCTTGAGTCCACCCAGTGAGGATCGGTTACGCCAGCAGCAGCCGAGAGACTTCAGACATCTGGGAGAAGCTTTGAAGGCTGGTGGTCGAGGGGGCAATGGGAAAGATCCTAGAGGAGCCCACCTCTCCCACTGAATCCTCATCAGCGAAAACAAGGGAGAAGCGGCATTGAGACTCGCCTGCCAGTCTGTTGCTGAGCCACAAACCTGGGCTACTTGTAGGCCAGTGGAGCACCAGGAGCTCTCCGAGGTCTGAAATCAGCATCCCGGCCACAGGGCCTTGCAGGGAACCTGGAGGAGCCCTGTCTGAAACCTGTGGTTGGCTGATTGGGGACAAAGTCTATCAAAAGGGGCGCCAACCTTTCATTTGGCAGTCATGCCAGGAGCTGGCAGAGACGAGCCAAGCCCAAAGATAGGCTCTGGAGCCTCTGCTTTCCCCTACCCATCCAGAAGAATCCCCAGGAGGCAAGGCCAAACAGAGCCCTGCCCCATCCAGGAAGCTGAGGGGAGGGCGGGGGTGCAGCTGGTGGGCCAAGTCTCAATCCAGATTATGAAGCCGGAGACGTGACTGAACAGAGCACGCCACATGTGAGAACAGCAAAAAAATCAATGGCTCCTTCGCTCATCTGATTAAAAAAGAAAGAGGGAGCCCAAATGGCCAGCGTCGAAAATGAAAAAGGAGAATTTGCCACAGATGAAGAAGAACTCCAGAAACTTTTGCCCAGCTATAGGCCAATAAAACCCAGACCTTAACTGAAATAAAGGAGCATGTACACACACAGGAAACACCAAGCTTTGTGGAACGAGAAATAAGGAAGTTAGCCCATTTTCGGAGCAAGAAATTGGACAGGCAGAGAAAAGCACTCTTGAACCCGATGAATTCATCTGGTGGGTTCCGTCGACTCTCCCAAGAACAAGTAAATCTAATATTACTGTAAACTTTTGCACATAGATATGGACTTAATAATAAAAGAGAGAAAGAAAGGGAGGAAGGAGAAAGAACGGAAAGAAAAGAGACACACGGGATAAGAGAGACGAACATGATTCAGAAATCTGAAATCAAATATTAGCCAAGAGACTAACAGCACATGGGAAAGGTTATACCCTGTGATCAGATTGGTTTGTAGCAGCAATTGAAGATTGGTTTAATAATTGGAAAACAAACTTAACCATCTTCATAACAATGAACACAATAAGAGAATTATGTTAGTAGATGTAAAAAAAAAAAAAAAAAGTTTTTGATAAAATCCAGCCCTCGTGTTAGTTAAAACCACTAGAGAAAACGGCAGTCAAGGAACCTTTTCTGAAAGTGACAAAATGTATATGTAAAACCCCTGGCTGCCGTTCCGGGTGAGAAGGACGAGCCAAGTGGAAGAAGGAGGCCGGGTTGGGGAAGACAGAGAAAATCGATCACTTTTTGCATGTTTGAATCCTAAAGGGTCCATTTAAAAAGCAATTGAAATACTAATTTCGGCAGACTTGGGGGATATACAAAGAAAATCCACATAAATCACCCACAGTTCTGTGTAATACCAATAAAACCCAGCAGGAAAGAAAGGGAAATGGTATTTAAAATAGTGGCAGTTACTTTATCCAGATGTAATTATGAATGGGATCCTTACAAATCTACCTACCGAGGTACAAGCAAGAACTATATAAAAACAGTTACTACTTGCTACAGAAATAGCCCTAAATAGTAATTGCTCTTGAGGAGAGGGGCGGAGTCAATCAATATAGTAAAAAAATAAATAAATAAAATGGCCCTGCTACTTAGAGAAATTTCCTTATTCAGTGCCCCGTCAGTCAAGATTACCGACAAAACTCGGTAACGCCGATCGAGACCAAACCTGCCGAGCAGAGCGTCCTCATTGGATGAGATACAGAAGCAGTTCAGTATGGTCTCGTCATGTTGGATAAACCCAAGACTAATTCCCAAGTTAAAGACGAAAGCTCAGAAAAAGCTGGAAACCACAGTGACAGAAACGAGCAGGAGACCCACCTCTCACGCCAGACGCCGCTCTTTGCTCCACGTGATCCCCGAGCGTGGGGAGGGATCCGTTCACGGAGATGAAGAGGGCAAGCGTTGTTTGTTTGTTTTGGTTTTTTAAGCTTTTTCTTTTCCAAACACGTGCAGAGTTTTCAACCTTCAGCCTTGCAAAGCCTTGGGTTCCAGATTTTTCTCCCTCCCTTCCCTCAACAGCACATAATCCCATGTAGGTTGAGCGGGTGCAGTTCTTGCCTATGTGTTTGATGGAAAGAGTCCTTGATCCCACAGTGAGTGGCGGGAGTCACGGTAGGTTATGGGGAAAGGCTGGATCGCGCGTAAATGGAAGATTTGCCCGAGCAAGGCAGGTAACGTTAGAAGGGGGAGAACAAGAGAGTGTCACGGGCCAGGTACTGCCTAAGCACTTAACAAGTATCATCTCACTTGGTCTTCACGGTGACCCCGCCAGGTAGGTGCTAATGTTCTCCCCATCTCGCTGTCGAGGAAACTGAGGCAGCCAGAAGTGACATGACCGGCCCACGGTCGTACAGCTTCCAAGTGTTGGAGGCCAGCCTTGGAATGGGCTCCAGGCCCAGCACGCCACGCTCGGTACCAGCAGCTGCTTTGGTTCCCTGTCTTTCGTTAACTGAGAAAGCGATCTCTTCAGCAGACCCCTCCAGCAGAGGTTGAGACAGGGAAAGGGCCGCACAGCTGGGCAGTCCTGGCTGCCCGGGAGCTTCCCCAGGCCAAATCCCGCACCCGCCACCATCTTTAACTGCCGTGGTCCCGGCCGGGGCTGGATGTGGCCATGTCGCTCTCCAGTATCAGATGCTCTTTGTGGGGAGACTGACCACGTGCTGTGTCTCCCGAGAGCAACCCCCAAGCTGCCTTCTGTCTGTGGGGCCCTAGAGAGAGGGGAAGGACCCAGAGGAACAGCCCCAACAGCCTTTTGGGGAGGGGCTGGGGGCAGAGGCTGGGCGCCAGGACCCCCAGGTGCTGCTTCATGGCCTTGTCTGGGCTCTGCCCTGGAGAAGTCGCCGGGGGCTTGGCTCACGGTGCCGGGGCCCAGAGGTCCTGCTGGCCCCTAGTCTGGGATCCGGCCCCTGGGTCAGTGTCTGCTTGGTCATGTGATTCGCCGCTCCCACATTGCTGAACCATCACCTAGGCAAGCTGGAGGTGGAGAAAGGAGAACTCGAATCCAAATCCAGCTTCAGACACTCACTGGCTCTGTGCCCTGGGGAGGTCACTTCACCCCGTCTGCCTCAGTTTCCCCATCTGTAAAATGAGACAAAGAAGGAAACGGCCAACCCCTCCGTTGTCTGTGACCCCTAGATGGGGTCTCAGAGAGTTATATGTGACCGAAATGACTGCATCACACACACGCGCACACACACACACGCAGCCCCAAGTAGCCCCGGGCCAGGCGCTGCCCCAGGACTCACCGCCCAGCAATGAGAGCCCACGCCCACCTCCCCCTCACCCGCACCCCGCAGTGACCGGGACATGGAGTTAAAGTCCGTTGGAGGGGGGTGTGTAGGAGTTTCCCTTCCATTCCCCCCCCACTTCCCCACGTTGGGACAGCTCTTGGGCCTGCCTTGAACCCTTTTCCCAGGTTTCCTTCCACTCAGGGACATTTCCTGGCCCAGGGGGGCTTGGGAGGGGAAGTGGGGGTCACCACTGGGAAGTGCTGCCCCCTGGTGGCCCCCTCATTCATCATTCCCCCTTGCAATGGCTTTATTATCACCCGTCCCTGTGGGGGGGGGTCTGTGCCGGCCCGAGGGCCGTGGGAGCCCCCCTCACGACGCCCTGTGCTCCGGCCCTAGGTGCTCCGCTCCCTGCTGCTGTTCCCGACCATAGAGCGGATGGCCGTGACGCCCAACGGCAAGGTGATGACGCCCGTCCTGTGCTGGCTGCGCTACGCCCTGTACGTGCC
>JAJPUD010010491.1:40488-61645 GCA_023553655.1 Myrmecobius fasciatus
GTGTGTGAGCCTTCAGAACGCAGGCGACTCGCCCCCACCCGGTGGGGTCGTAGAATAAGCAGATTAGTGGTCACTCTGGGGGTCGGAGGCTGGTGGCCGACATCCGTCCAGCCCGGGGCCGAAGGGGCCCCTCACTCCGGAGTCGGGGCGCCGGCTGCCCCTCGGACGGGGCCGAGAAGGTGTGGCGGTGACCTTGCGACAGTGGTTCTGTGAGAAGCCCCACCTTGTGGGGGGGCCTCGGGGTTACGCTGTTAGGAAAAGCCTCATCCTTGGCGCTCCGTTGGCCGGGGGAGGGGCAGTGTGTACCACCCGGCCTCCGGAGGCCCTGGGTGCCTCCGCCAGGAGCCTTTGTCCTTGCTGCCGGGGACTGTGGGAGGAGGGCGGTGTGGCCGGCTGGGTGGAGCTCGCCTGTCCAACGTTCCCCCCACCAGAGATCCCCATCAACCCCCCCCACAAGTCGCACCTTGTGAGAGGCAGACCCCCCCCCCAGTCAGGGCCCTCCATCCACTGGGGCTTCTCCCCCCCCCCCGGCCCGAGCACAAGGCTGGAGGAGTGGGCAGCGAGGAGACGGGGGTCCCAGACTCGAGCAAAGAATAAAGGAGAGAGAGAAACCAAGGCCTCGGGACCCCGGGAGGTGCCGGGGCCAGGGGCTGGGGTCCAGTCTGCTTCCGGCAGAAGCACCGGGCCGGGCCTTGGGCCACGCTGGGGTTGGGACCTGGAGCAACGTGACCACAGACGAGCGTGTGCGAGGTGGACAGCGAGTCGCGTTTGGGGGGGAGAGCACCGCGGGCGGGCAGAGCGGGGTCCCTGGGCTGGGCCGGGCCCTCTCGGCGCGCGGCCCTCAGTCCTCCCATGCTCCGGACGACTCTGCACGGATCTGCTTGGTGCTCCAGGCCGGGAAGAGCCCACTGGGAGAGACGGAAGGTTCCGTGAGTGAGGAAACTCGGACCAGGGAGAAAAGCACGGCTGAGGGTGTTGGGGAAAGGGGCGTCACCTCCGTGCCTCAGCCACGGTCCTACTGTGTGCCAGAAGCTTTCCCTCCAAGACTTGGAGGTCTCCTGTCTGTCAGAGAGCCGCGCAGAGCCCGCTTCTGCCTTTCTTTGCACCCCCAGCCTTGGGTAGTGCCAGCACATAGTAGGTGCTTCCTAATGCAATGGAGTCAGAACGCAGAGTGAGCCGTCGGCTCGTGGGCTCCCCGGCCTTGCCTCCGTCTTCCTTTGACGTCTCCGTTCCTCACGTCCCCCGTCCGTCGGTGGCGGCTTCTTCGGCAGCCGCCCATCCTTCCTCCCTCTGAGACATGAAGAGGTTCCGAGTTGAGGGTTCTCCGCCCATTTGGGGGCCAGGAGTCCGCGGTCTCCTCTCCTTCCTCTGAACTCTGAACCCTGCTCTCTCACCGGGGGCAGCGGCCAGTGGTCAGAGCGCACGAGCACGCTGTTCTCAAGAGCCCAAAGAGTGACTCTTCATAACCACGGGAAAGACTCCCCCAAACACGGAAAAATGGCCGGGAAGCCCCGGGGGAAGACCCAGTGAGACTGGAACCGGACGCCGGGCCCGGCACTCTGAACCGGACTTGCCACCTGCTAGGGTGCCATCACCCTCGACCCAGAGGCCAGAGGCGGGGGGAGGCTCCTGCACCCCAAACATCCGCGGTCTTCTGGCTGGCTCCATCCTGTGCACTGCTCACACGCAGGACATCCTGTGGGAAGAGGACCCAGCTCACAGGGCTTCTGCCCAGTGGCTGTGTCTCTTCCTCGAGGGAGTCTGGGAAGATCCCTCCGGGGCCTCCTCCCGCTTACTGGCGAGGGTGAATGGATGGCAAAGCCAGCAGAGAGGTCAGGGGCCCCCTGACCCCTGGCCACGTGAATGGCCTCCGAGGAGCACCCCCAAAAATGGCCCGAGACATCCCGGTCGTCGTGCCGGGAATTGGCGGCGTCTGGGAAAGGGAACAAAGATGAAATCCCTCCAAGTGGCAAAGCCGCCCGAGGAAGACTTCGGAGCGGGCCCTTCCTGGACGTGATCAGCCGGATTCTGGTGTGCTTCAGGAAGGCAAAGAAAGGGCCAGATTGAGGGGCGCGACCCGCGCCAGCGGAGAGCTTGCCCGCTAAAGCTCCCCGTCCTGCGCAAGAAGGCGGCTGTGTTCTCTTTTAAAATATGAATTATAGGTCAGAGGAAGGAAGCGCTAACGAAGCGGGGGGGGGGGAGGGGGCCTCTTTTTCCAACCTTAACTCGCTCGGTGCCTTGGAAGGCGGAGACCGGCTCTCGCCGCCTGGGGCCTGATGGGAACTTAGCGAGGTCCGATAGATGAGACTCCCGACCATTCCCCCGGAGCAGAAGTGGTCGGACCCTCCCCCAAAGAGGGAATTCCTCCTCGAGGAAGAGAGAAACCCTGGGAGCTGGCACACGTGAGGAGGGCTTATGGGAAGGGGGCACCTTACCTATACGTAGTCGGTGCAGCTGTGAAGAGGTGCGGCCGTTACCGACCCCCGGGAAGCGTCAATAAGGAAAAAGCCTCCTTTTGCACCGACGGGTTTGTGGCGTGCCCTGGGGACCACAAGCAGGGAGACGGCGGAAGCAGTCGTGTGCAATGAAGGCGGAGAAGGTCCCCGCGAGTGGGCGCGGAACCGACAAGGTGCCGGGGGCCGCGCGGGCAGAGGAAATCAAAGCGGAGAAATTGTCATTCAGGAGGGAGCAGAGCCCGGAGACGGCCGTCTTCTCTGACCTCCCGGTGCGGCCGGCCTTGCCCTCTGGGAGATGAGATGGGCCGGAAAGCCTGGTGGCACACCCCAAGGGCCTCGCCCGCTGCTCCGGGCGACCCCAGGCGCGGGGCTGGCGTCCCCTCAGGGCCTCAGGTGGGCAGGCAGGAGGAGGTCCCCCCCTCTGGGGAGGCAGGAGCGTCTGAGTGTGTGTGTGTGTGTGTGTGTGTGCGTTCTGTGTCATGGTGTGCAATATGTGCACGCACACGCATGTGCGAGCACCCATACCCACGCTCACACTCACACACACACTAACCCGAGCCCGCCTCTGGTGGTCGGTGTCTCTCTCCCTAAGAGAATCTCCCGCCTCAGCACTCGTGTGCAAGGGGTGTGTGTGAGTGGTTGCACATGTGTGTGCACCATTAGCACCACCAGCACACGTGTGTGCACCACTAGCACACATGCGTGCCCACAGCCTGAGGGGTGGGTGGTGCAGAGACGCCCTGGGGGGCCGCCCTTCCTTGGCACCATTTCCTTGCACCAGCATCACCCACGGCACCCCCAGGGGCCCCGATCCCCTGGTTGTCCCCCAGCCCGGCGGCCGAGCCTCGGTTCCGGCTCCCGCCCTCCTTACTTCCAGCACCGTTACCCCCCGCTGCTTGCCCCTCACTTTGCACCTGAGTGTGCAAGCGTTGCCCCCCTCTGAGCCGGGCCCCCCCAGCCTGGCCCCGCCCTGCCCCTTAGGTGGGGGGTTTAGAAATGTCGATTGGGGATCTGACGGCAGACTCTGAGAGCGTTTGGTAGAAGAGCCGGGCCGGGCCCCGGGCACTGCCGAGCCAGGGCACGCCAGGGCGGGTCTGAGGAGGTCAGGGAGGCTTTTCTGCAGGGGCTGGCACCCGACACGGGCCCGAAGGAGGGCGGCCCTCGGATCTGGCGCGTGCATGCGGACCGGGACTGCCGGGATCACCGGCACGCCAGCACACACTTGCCACCAGAGAGCGGTCCGGATGCTGGGAGAGTTCTCGGGAGGTTCCCGGCGCGCCCGGGTCTGCACCCCCCACCCCCACCCCTGGGTCCGGAAGCCCGTTGCACAGAACGCGGCACAGTGAGGAGCCTCAGGTCCCGAGCTTTGAGAAATCTCTTTCCCTGTAATCGGTTTCCTCGGTAGCCCCCCTCCCCCGGGAGCGCCACAGGCAGGGGAGCGGGTCTGCAGCCCCCCCGAAGCGTCCCCGGCTTGCGTTCTCTTTCAGCGAACGCCATGTATCTGGGGAGCCAAGAAATGAAGGTCATCGTGGAGAGGGACAATGCCACCATCCAGAAGCACTTAAAGAAGGTGACGGGGGGAGGGGGGGCCTTGGCCGGGTCCCTCCCTGCTGCTTACGGGCCTCACGAGCGTTTGGCTCCTGAGACCTTGTCCCATGTTACAAAGGCAGAGGTTCTCCCTCATCGGCGTGGGCGGCCCGCAGGGTGCCAGGCTTAGAACACAGGATGTGGGGGGGCCCTTAGAACAGAGATGTCAGAGGCGGGAGGGAGCTTAGAACACAGGACGGGGGGGTGGCAGAACAGGAGGGAACCTAAGGACAGCGGGCAGCCTGCAGCGGGCTGAGGGAGCCCTGGGGGTCAGGGGCCTGCTCTCCATCCTTGCCCGGCTAGGCCTCCAGGCCTGGCACCCCTGCTCACCCCCCCCCCCCTTTGGCCCCCTCCCCCGTCCCGGGCCTTTTCCTCTCACCATTATCTCAGGGCACACGGCTCCTACATCTGTATCACAGCAGGCAACGTGCATTTATTTGGCTCCTCGGGTGTGCTAAGTGCTCAGCATGGGGCACACAGAGCTCATGGGGGCACGGGCTGGGTTTGTGGGCAGGGTGCCAGCCGGGCAGAGGAGTCCAGGAAAGCTTCCTCTGGAGGGTGGGATCTGGGCCCAGGTTTGAAGGGAACCAGGGAGGCCCCGGATGAGAAAATGCTGGGAAGGAGCTGGGGGGAGCGGGGAGCGGGTCAGGCCGCCGGGGTCCGGGCAGAGGATGCCATGGGACTGATACGGCCTCCATCAGCCCCCAAGGCCTTCCCCTGACCGCCAGTGCTGCCCTCGGGCGCTCCCTGGGCTGCTCTCCTCAGAGGGGCCCTTTTCCCGGCTGGCCCCTGCCCTGGGGACCCCCAGCTCCTCCTGATGCTTCAGAGCACTTTGTGCCCCCTCCCTCTGCCCAGCGGTCACTGCCCTCCCTCTCGGACCTTCGAGGGCTCCCGTGTGCTTGTGTTTGGGGGTGCTGGCTTCTGACCCCCCCTTCTTCTCTTGGTCTTCCAGCTGATCTTTTACTACGGCAAGACGGACCTGTGGTGCCCGGTGCAGTACTATGAGGACCTGAAGAAGGACTTCCCGGGCGGGGACATCAGGCTCTGCCAGCGGGGCATCCAGCACGCCTTCGTCTTGTCCTCCAGCCAGGAAATGGCCGCCCTGGTTGCCGACTGGCTACGGGATGACCTGAGCAAACTCTAGGTGCCCGGGCCCGAGGCCGCCTGGCGGGTCTGGAGGCCCGATGGGCCCGGGCCGGATGCGGGGCAGCGGTGCCCAAGGGGGCGGGCACTTGGGAACCTGCCCTCGGGAATCGGGCCGGAGCCCCGTGGTTCTTGGTAACGGGGAGGAAATGTTCGGGACGGGCCCAGGGAGTGGAGATGGGGTGTGGGGCGCGGGGCGAGGCTCCTTAAAATTCAGTTAGCAAAGAAGAGCACCCGAGGAGGAAGGGGAGCCCGGAGGTGGTTTTGGGGAGCCTGGAGGTGGCCTGGTGCTCCCAGGGTGGGACCAAGGGAATCGCCCCTCTCCTGGCCGGCGATGGCCTTGGCGATGCCGTTTGAGAGGCCGGACACGACCCAGAAGGGGATGCTGGCCTGGGAGGCGGGACCCGGCGAGGTTAGACCAGAGTCACTAAGGTCCTTCCCAGAGAGCCTGGGACCTGAGCCCCAACGGTGGCGTCCGAGGGACGCTCCTGCAGGTAGAGCCTTGAAGGGCAGAGCACCCCAGACGAGCAGGTCTTCTGCCTCCCCTCCCGTCTGAGTCTTCCCTTCCCCCCTTTACTCCCTCTTTCTCTTGTCCAGACAACATGAAGCTCCAAGCCGAGGGCCAACCTGGGACTCCCCCAAGCCGAGGGCTAACCTGGGACCCAAAGCTGGGCCATGAGAATCGCTTGCCCTCTGAGGTCCGTTTTCTGCCTGGGTGGGTACGGCCCCCCAGGCTTACACGCCCCAGGGTCAGGCTCGGGCCTGGGGTGCGGGGGCCGCTCAGAGCCAGCCTGTGATCTGGGCGCCCAGGACCCCCAGGGGACCACAGGGACCCAAAGGGACAACTCTCTCCAAACCACCCAGGGCGGAGTCTCCGGGCGCGGGGCACAATGGGGCGCAGACTCGGGTGCGGATTTCGCTCCATTAAAACCAAGAACTGCTCCTGGGTCACTGGCAATAAATCCGTCCCATCCGACATCGCGTGTGGCTTCTCTGGGGCCGGGCCTGAGTCTGGGCTCCTCCGTCCGAGGGGGAGGGCGGCAGCGAGAAGTTCCGGGGGGGGGGCATGACAGCCACAGCTCTGAGGGTCCCCAGCCCTTCTGTGCCCCACAAAGGGAGCCTCAGACCCCGGCACGCTGCGTGACCCTGGACAAGTGCACTCACCCATCATTTCCTCAACTGTGAAGGAGAATAGCAGGCATACAGTGGGTGTAACGGTCCTAGCAGAGTGCCAGGCATACAGTAGGTCCTTCCTAAATGCTTGTTTTGTCCCCTCCTTCCTTTCCTCTGTCTCTTCTTACCTTTTTGCTTCTTTTCTTGTCTCCCTCTTTCCCTTCCTCCTTTCCCCCCTTTCCCTCCTTTACTCCCTCTTTCTCTTTGCTTCTTCCCTCCTTTCCTTTTCTCTTCCTTTCCTTCTTCCCTCTTTTCCTCCCTCTTTTCCTCCTTGCCTCCCTCTTCCCTCCTCTCCTCCATGCCTCCCTCTTTCCCATCTTTTCTTCCTTCCTTCCCTTCCTCCCTCCCTCCTCTCCCCACCTTCCTTCCTTCCTCTCAGAAAGGTATAAAGGTTTTGCTCCCGCAGGCTCCATGATCTCCTCAGAGCTGACTCCTGACTTGTTCTCTGGCCCCAGTCTCTTGGTCTTGAGTTCAAGTTTGCAGCCGCCTCTGGGACATTTACCAGGAGCCCCTTCTGGGGCTGCTCAGACGCAGCCCTTCCCCTCCTGAGGTCTCTCAGTCACCAGGGTTGGGCTGGTCCTCCCTCCCTCTCTCCCTCATCCCCCTCTCCCGGCACTCTCTCCCTCCAACATCCCTCCACTCACAGCCACCGGCTGAGTTCCAGACCCCAGCAGCTCTCCCTAGACCCTTGCAGGAGCTTCTCGCCCTTGTCCCTCCCTCCGTCTCCAGCCCACTCTGTCACAGTAATTATCCCCAGGTTGGGGCTGACTGTGTCACCTCCTGCCCAGTGACCTTTAGCCCTCCCAGATTCAGACAAAAACTCCTGTTGGACACTCAAAGCTCTTCATCGAGATTGACTGCTCATGGGTAGGCTGAGCCAACATGACAGAAATGACGCTATCTGACCCAGAGCCCTGCCTAAAACGTACTTTATGAAGTGGGAAAATGAATAAAATCCTTCCGGAGGAACAGAAGGGCACGGGTCTCCGGGGAAATAAAAAGTTAAAAGAGCCAAACGGCTAAGGGAAGGGGGCCGGCAGATACAAAGAAAGGCAGCGGAGAGTCAAGGGGCAAGAAGCTAGAAAGCTCCTGGAGAGAGGGCACCGGGTACTGGGCAGCTAATGCCGCCCTGCCCAGTCAGGGAGATGGGAGCCCCTGGTTGGGGGGGGGGGCCGCAGACAGTCAGCTCTGGCTCGAACTCCAGAGGCCTGGGGTGGGAAGAGATCCGGGCCACAAGGTTCCGAAGTGAGCTGGCTCCGGCTGCAGGGCCGAGGGCTCCCCGTGGATAAAATGGACCCGAAAGCCTTTGCGAGGGATGCGGCTTTGGTTCTGGATGAGCACGTGACCCCAGGAAGCCGGACCTTTGCCCATCCCCCGGGGGAGCGCCCCGCAAGCTGAAAGGGCGACTGGGTTTACGGCGAATCGAAGTTTTTGCACAAACAAAATCAATGCAGAAGAAATGAAAAGGGATAAGGGGTGTGCCCAAGTTTTTCTGAGGGAAGTCTCCTAGGGGATAGCCATCCACTTGCGTCTTCCTTCTCTGGCCCTCCCCCAGGGCCCCTCATGATAGCTCCCCCTTTCTCCAAGTGCCCGTCTCCGAGGGTTCGCCACGGCCCATGAGCCTGGCACGCTGTCCCTGTCCTTCAGATCTCAGCCTCTGCCACCCGGGGCCTGACGGACCGCTGGAGGGGGGATTTAGGTCCCGCGGGCCTCCCGGCCTCCCCGCCGAACGAAATGGGCAGGTTTCAAGGAGCCTCCTCAAGCAGCTCCCGCCCCCCTGCCCAAGGCGCTACCTCCTGAGCCACCCAGCTTGCCCAACTGATCTCGGGGCAGCCCTCATTAGCCTGGGAAGGCAGGGAAGCGTCCCTTCACCTGTCCTGTGTCCCCGCCCTCAGCGCTGCAGCTGGCCTACAGTAGGAGCTTAATAGATGCTCACTGACCAGCCGGGGAGGAAGCCGCCCCTTCCGCTGCCGGGTGGCCGCGGCACCTTTGCTTCCCGTCCCTGCCGAGGACAGTGACCCGAGAACGGAGTCAGTGCCCGAGGGAGGGGGCCGTCCTGGAAGCTGGAGAGCTGGATTTAGAGGCCCAGGGCACGGGCCTCCTTAGAGCCCTCCGGGGGCATCTCCCGCCCGGTGCTGGGGGGGGGATCCCAAAGCCTGCCCCGGGGCCCCCACAGCTGTAGGGGACCGGTCCTGGAGGCTTGGGGGCCTCCTGCTAACCATGAGCCTCAGTGGCAGAGGGGGAGGGAGCCTCCTTCTCCCAGGAGGACCGGGGGGCGCCCAGCAGGCCCACAAAGAGTGGGGGGGGCGGGGAGCCCACCGAGCCGCAGGTGGAGCTGGGAGGCTCCGTGCTGAGCTTAGGGAAGTTCCCGAGCAGCCCAGAACCGGCGCTTTGTCACGGGCGGAGGACCGAGGCTGGGCACCCGGGGGTGCCCCGGCAGACAAAGTCCCGCCCTGGGCCAATAAGGATTTCTTATTTTGCATTGGAACCCTCTGGCCCAAAGTGACCTCCCTCCGCAGAGCCAGATTTCCTTCCCTCGGACGGCGCTCTCAGCTTCCCAGCCCCGGGACTGTGCCGGGGACCCCCCCCTCCCCGCCCCTGCAGACCCCCTCCTGGGGAGCGGAATCCCCAGATAGCCCGCCCAGCAGCCCGCCTTTGCAGAGGTGGGGGGGGGGGGCTCAGCACCTGGCTCCGACGCCCCCCCCCCCGCCATAGGCCCAGGGCACCCGGCCCCACCCCATTTGGAGGAGGTCGGGGAACTTCAAAGGAAAAAGAAACCGGGAGACGGGCTCAGCATAATGGGAGGGGTCCCTGGGCGGCCCCAGAAGCCGGGGAGTGTCCGGCTGCCCCAGCCTTCGGGAGGGAGGAGGGAGGAGCAGGGAGTGGGGGAGGAGGAGGGAGCAGGGAGGAGGGAGGAGGGGGGGAGCAGGGCTCTCCTCAACCTTCCTGGACTCGGGAGAAATAGACGTCTGAACAAAGAGGCCACATTCCTTCCATGCTCCCCCCTCCGCCCCCCCCCCCCACCTTGTGCCCCTCAGCGCCCCCGGGTCCACAGGAAAGAACGGCCCGTAATTGTTTACGGAACCGAGCAGGTTAAGGAGCAGCCGCCGAGCCCGAATCCCCGTAATCTGGGAGGAAACAAGCGTTTCCTAGAAAGCTGGGGGGGAGGGGCGGCGGGAGGGGGGGGCGACTCCAGCCTGTGGGAGAGCTTTGAGAAAGGATAGCCTGCACCTTACTGAGGGCGGGAGCTGGACCTTCCTCAGTGCTGCCAGAAAGAGCAGGAGGAGGAGGAAAAGAGGTGGGGGAGAAAGGAAAGGGAGAGAGGGGGAAGGAGGGGGAAGGGGGAGGAGGAGGAGGAAGAGAAGGAAGAGGAAGGGGAGCCGAGGAAAGAAGGAGGAGGAAGGAGGAGGGGGAGAAAGAGGAAAAGAAGAAGAGAAGGAAGAGGAGAAGGAGGAGAAAGAGGAAAAGAAGAGAAGAAAGAGAAGGAAGGGGAGAGGAAGAAAAGGAGGAGGAAGAAGAGGGGGAGGAGAAAGAGGAAAAGAAGAGAAGAAAGAGAAGGAAGGGGAGAGGAAGAAAAGGAGGAGAAGGAAGGGGGGAGGAGAAAGGAAAAGAAGAGAAGAAAGAGAAGGAGAAGGGGGAGAAAGAGGAAAGGAAGAGAAGAAAAAGAAGGAAGGGGAAAGGAAGAAAAGGAGGAGGAGGAAGGGGGGAGGAGAAAGAGGAAAAGAAGAGAAGAAAGAGAAGGAAGGGGAGAAGAAGAAAAGGAGGAGAAGGAAGAAGGTGGGGGGGGGAGCTTGTTGAAGGTTTGGAGCTGGCCCAGTTCTCACAGATAGTTCTGAGGGCTGAAATGAGCCCTGCAGGGAGCCTCCTCAGTGCCAGGCGCTGCAGAAGCCAGCTCTGAGGGCAGGCGGCACCGTTTGGCTTGCCCTGTGCCGGCTCTGGGGGCAGGCGGCACCGTTCGGCTTGCCCGTGTGTCGGAGAGACAAAGTGGGATGAACGGCTGTCTGGGTCCCTGAGGGAGGGAGTTTCTTTTGCACTCTGGCTCATCTCTAAGTTGCTCTGGCCCCAGCTGGACTTCTTTACCTTCCTGGGCAGACCAGGGACAGACTCAGACACCAGCTGTGCCCGCTGCCCATGCTGTCCTGGGCCCACATTGATGCCCAGGGCATCTGTGCAGTTGCCCTGATGCCCTCCTGGCTCCAGGCAGACTTTGTGCCAGTGCCGGACACACAATAGGTGCTCCTTGGGGCACAGCTGCTGCACAGCAAGGAGAGGATCGAGACCCAGCAGCCAGCGTGCCGGACGCGTGGTCAGCACGATCTTACCCGTGACATTTAGAAGCTGGGCGGCCCAACAAGTGGTGGCCAAGCCGCTGTCATGTGCCCAGCTCTTTCTGGAGGACAGTGCCACCAGGAGGTGACGCCGGGACTCCAGAGAATCGCTTTAAGCGAGGGAGGGCTGTGCCCGGTCACCCGCCTGGCTCCCTGCTCCGCAGCCAGCGGCCCTGGACGCGGTGGGAGGCCTGGGCCTTTGTAGCTGAGGTCTTTCCCTTGGGCTGAGGCCGCAGCTATCAGTGATGAAGGCCGGGCCGGAAATGAGGCAGAGAGGGCCTGCCTTACCTAGTCCAAAAGGAAAGCCTCCTCTGGGGCGGGGGGGGTGGCAGGCCTTGTGGCCAAAGCCAGACTTGCTGGTGTTTGGGCGGCGCTGGGCCCGGCCCAAACGGGGAGCCCGTGGGCTGCACCGGGGCCCGGTGTGGGCCCATCGGCGAGACTAAGGCTGATTGGGGTTTAAGGCCCCGGCCCGGCCCATAACCCCCAAGATGTGAGATTGCAGGGGCAGAGTACCCACCATGATACCCCATGGGGCAGAGGGAGGGGGCGAAGGGCCAAGGAAAGAGGGAGTCATGTTGGGTCCCGGGGAGCAGCTCCTACTTCTACTCCCAGAGCTTAGAGTCTGGCCTTGGTGCTCCAGGGGAACACCATGAGCACTGAGCAGCCCCCCCGGAGGCCCCCCCCCACCATGAATTTACATTCTAACAGAGAAAACAAATTCATACGAAAATGTATTTGGCAGAAATTAAGATTGAGTGCAAGTGCAGCCGTGCTGGGGGGGGGGGGGGCCGCCCGAGCCGAGTCTTTATTGTTTTAATAATATCTCTTTATTTTCAAAACCCATGCAAAGATAATTTTCCACATTCACCCTGGAAAAACCTTGTGTTCCAACCCCCGCTCCTTCCCCCCTCCCTGCCCCCCTCCTCCCCCCCCGCTTCCCCCCCTCAGATGGCCAGTAAGCCGCTGTATCTTAGACATGTTCACTTCTCCACACTGAGCAGGTGGAGCCAGTCTAAAGGAAGAAGGGGATTCTGGGTGGGAGGGGATGGCCAGTGCACAGGCATGGAGCCGGACGGTGTGGCTGCATCCCAGCGTGGGGAAGGGAATAAACCAGGCCCAGTGAGTGTGGCCAGAAAGGGACGTCGGAGCATACAGGGGGGCCCCAGAGCTTGTCCCCAGGGCCGTAGGGAGGGCCTCAGTGTCCCCCGAGGAGGACAGCCCTGGGTGTGAGCGAGGTCCCAGAGGGGAGAGCCTCCCGAGGAGGCTGTCAACTTGCTCAGAAGGGCTGGGGGCCTGAGGCAAGAGGCTGGATACAGGACATCTGGGGACATCTCATTAAAGATGGGAGGGGGCTGCTGAGGGGGAGTGAGGCCGGGGAGTCCCCTGCACTGATGGGGGGGGCTACCTCTGACAGAAACCTGGGACTTTGGAAAGGGGGGAGGATGGATGCATGGGTGAGCTGCATCTCTGTGGGTGGGGGAGGTGGTGCAGAAGAAGCTCTCACAGGAAATGAATGCAACTTTTCCCCTTCCTATTAGAGATGAGGTTTAGTTTATTTTTATTTATTTAATAGTTTTTGACGTTTAATTTTATAAGATTTTGATGTGCATTTTTCCTCCATCCCCTGTCCCCTCTCCAAGCTAGCTAGCCATCTGATATAGGTCATACATGTCCAGTCATATTGAACAGAGGGAAATGAATGCATTGAGGCGAGGAAGGAGTTCCCTGGTAGGGGACAGGAGCAAAACACTAAGCCAGTCACAGAACTCATTGAGGAGGGAAGGAAAAGGTCTGTGACCTGTCTGCAGCCTGGCCCAGCTCCCTAGTCACAGGGCAGCCCCCCCTCATATGTTTGTAGATATCAGTCTCAAAATCAGGCTGCAAAGAGAAGAAAGGGAGCAAACATTTATTAAGTGCCTGCTGTGTGCCACACATTGCACTAAGTACTTTATTTCCTTTGGTCCTGACAGTAACCTTGGGAAGGAGGGGCTGTCATTTTGCAATGGAAGAAACTGAGGTAAACAGGTGAAATGATTTAATTTGAGTCACCAGGTGCTCTATCCACTGTGCCACCTAGCTGCCCCTCTCTCCTCTCTTCTTCTGAGCTATGGTTGATTAAGAATTTGAGAGGCCTAAAGTTTCCTATCCAGAGAAAATCCCAATCGGCAAAAAGGAAAGCTGAGTTCTCTCTAGACAACATGACATGGTAGAGGGGTGTACACAGAGGACTGTACTTGAACATGCTGCCTTCGACATTCAGGGACCTGGGTTCAAATTCTACCTTGGACACCCCTATGACCATGGACAAATCTCCCTGTGGGGGCCCGAGACAGAGAGGTGGCCCCTCTTGCAGCCCTCCACAAAAACAAGAGGCCCAAAAGCAGCCGAAGCCTTTCCTGTGCCTTGAGCTGCTCCTGTCCCGGCTTCCCTGGATGTGGTTAATACAAACTCCGAATGCTTACCGAAGCCGGGCTCGGGCTGAAAGAGAGGAGTCTCCTTGGGCAGCTGTTTGGCTGTGGATGCTGAAACCAGATACAATCAGCTGCCAGGAAGGCCCACCTCTCCTGGGGGGGGGGGGCACATCCGCTGGGCACTGATCCTCTCACAAGAAAATCAGGTGAGCTCTCAGCACCCCCAAGTTCCCTAACCCCTGGCTCCCCAAGATCCTCCCTGTCTAGTCTAGCTCATTCCCAGATCACCACCCCCAACTTCCCCACCCCAAGATCCTCCCACTCCCAGCTCCCCTCACTCCCATTCCCACACCCTCACCGCCAGTTTTCCCCTCCCATGCCCTGAACTACCCTCCTCATCCCCTCCCCTACTCCCTAATTTCCAGGAGACACAAGGACCTTTAGGCTCTGGCTACCCCAGCCACATCCCACATCCCCATCATGGGCCAAACCACTGGGAAGGCTGCGCTGCAGGAGGTCACTGGTTTTGTTTGTTTGTTTGCTTGTTTGGAAATTTTTTATTAAAACTTTTTATTTACAAAACGTATACATGGATAATTTTTCAGCATTGACCCTTGCAAAACCTTCTGTTCCAAAATTTCCCCTCCTTCCCCCCCACCCCCTCCTCTGGGTGGCAAGTAATACAATATGTTCAACAGGATAAGAATATATGTTAATCCAACATATGTATACATATTTATACAATTCAATTATACAATCAAATCAAAAAGAAAAAAAAAAACCAAAAAGCAAGCAAACAAAAATAAAAAGAGTGAACATGCTGTGTTGTGAGCCACACTCCGTTCCCACAAGCCTCTCTCTGGGTGTATATGGCTTTCTTCATCACTGAACAATCGGAACTGGTTTGAGACATTTCATTGTTGCAGAGAGCCATGTCCATCAGAATTGATCATCGTATAGTCTTGTTGTTGCCGTGTCCAATGATCTCCTGGTTCTGCTGATTTCACTTATCATCAGTTCATATAAATCTAGGAGCACATTGTTAAACAAGTGCTTCTTCAGACACCATGAAAGATTCTCCCAGAATCCAAGTGGATGTGGAGGGGCCACAGAGCCACCAACCCCCTGCCCCTGTCCTTGCCCCAGGTCCCACTCTGGAAAGTGTGCCCCCATAACCTTCACCTGGAGGCTGCAGATGGTGCCCTGACATACGTCTAATAACTCTGGCCTCTGTTGCATGAAAGATCTTCTCCCATGAAGTGCCCCAAAGTGTCCCTCCCGAATCCAAGGAAGAAGGAACCAATCTGGAAGCAAGCTTGAGACCTCCTCTCTAAGATCAGCTGGTCGTTCATTCATTTAACAAACATTTATTAAGCGCTCTCTTCCTCTTTCCTCTCAAAAAAAAATCCTATTTGCACTGTCAGCTGCCTGCTACCTGATCCCATGAATGTGCATCTATGTCCTTCCAATCCTCGATCATTTTGAGATCTGAGGTCTTGTTTTCCTCTACATGATTCCCCTCTCCCCTTTTAGACCTGGCAAGAACAATGGGCCCGAACATCCTTGAGCAAATTAATTTTTATTCCTACTTTACCTGCTTAATAATTAGGGATAGAACCCACATTAATAAAAATTCAAGCCACTCTCCAATTGACAAATAGTCAAAGGATATGAACAGACAATTTTCAGATGAAGAAATTAAAACCATTTCTAGTCATATGAAAAGGTGCTCTAAATTGTTAGAGAAATGCAAATTAATACAACTCTGAGGTACCAACCACTACACACCTGTCAGATTGGCTAAGATGACAGGAAAAGATAATGAAGAATGTTGGAGGGGATGTGGTAAAGCTGGGACACTGATACATTGTTGGTGGAGTTGTGAATGAATCCAACCATTCTGGAGAGCAATCTGGAACTATGTTCAAAAAGTTATCAAACTGTGCATCCCCTTTGACCCAGCAGTGTTTCTATTGGGCTTATATCCCAAAGAGATCTTAAAGGAGGGAAAGGGCCCCACATGTGCAAGAATGTTTGTGGCAGCCCTTTTTGTAGTGGCTAGAAACTGGAAACTGAAGGGATGCCCATCCATTGGAGAGTGGCTGAATAAATGATGGTATATGAATGTCATGGAATATTATTGGTCTGTAAGAAACGACCAGCAGGACGATTTCAGAGAGGCCTGGAGAGACTTGCATGAATTGATGCTGAGTGAAATGAACGGAACAAGGAGACCATTGTACATGGCAACAAGATTATATGATGATCAATTCTAATGGACGTGGCTTTTTTCAATAACGAAATTATCCAAGCCAGTTCCAATGGTCTGGTCCCCAGAAAGGGAGCTATGGGGACTGAGTATTTCCACAATATAGTATTTCCACCTTTTTTGTTGCTGTTTGCTTGCTTCTTGTTTTCTGTCTCGTTTTTTGTTTTTTGTTTTTTAATCTGATTTTTCTTGTGTGATATTTGTGGAAATTCGTATAGAAGAATTGCACGTGTTTAACATATATTGGATTACTTGCTGTCTAGGGGAAGGAGTGGGCGAAGGGAGGGGAAAAATTTAGACTACAAGAGCCCCACCTTTGATGCTTCCTTCCTGAGTAACCCTGGGCAGATCCCTGAGCAGTTCCCTCCTCTCTCAAATGAGGGGCTGAACCAGATGCCCACTCCATCCAGAAAAGCTTTGCTTTTCTTTGGCTCCTCATCCAATGCCTGGCCTCCTGTATGAAAGCATTTGCACTGGTGGTCCCCTGGGCCTGGGGCTTTTGTCTCTCACCTCTCCCTCCTGCACTCTTGGGCTTCCTTCAAGACCAGGCTTACAAGATACAATAGTCAATGACTATAGTAATCTACTGTTTGATAAACCCCAAATCCCAGCTTCTGGGATCAGAACTCACTATTTGATTAAAAAAAAACTGCTGGGAAAATTGGAAACTAGTATGGCAGAAACTGGGTGTAGACCAACATCTCACACCCTATACCAATATAAGGTCGAAAGGGGTTCATGATTTAGACATGAAAGGTGATACTATAAGCAAGTTAGAAAAGCAAAGGATAATTTACCTATCAGATCTTTAGAGAAAGGAGGAATTTATGACCAAAGAGGAACTAGAGAACATTATGAAATCCCAAATGGATTATTTTAATTACATTAAATTTAAAAAGTCTTGCACAAACAAAATCAATGCAAGCAAGATTAAAAGGCAAGTAGAAATCTGGGAAACAATTTTTACAACCAGTGTTTCTGACAAAGGTCTCATTTCTAAAATATATAGAAAATAGAGCCAAATTTATAGGGATATAAGTCATTTCCCAATTGATAAAGGTCAAAGACAATTTTCAGATGATGAAATTAAAGTCATCTATAGTCAAATGAAAAAAAATGTTCTAAATCACTATCCATTAGAAAAATACAAATTAAAATTATTCTGAGGTACCACTTCACACCTGTCAGATTGGCTAAAATGACAGGGAAGAAATGATGATAAAAATCGAAGGGGATTTGGGAAAACTGGGACACTAATACATTGCTGGTGGGTGGAGTTGTGAACAGATCCAACCTTTCTGGAGAACAATTTGAAACTATAGCCAAAGGGCTATAAAACTGTGCATATCCTTTGATCCAGTGGTATCACTACCTGGTCTATATCCCAAAGAGATTATAGAAGAGGGAAAAGCTTTTTTTTTGTTTGTTTGTTTTGTAGTGGCAAAGAATTGGAAATTGAGTGGATGCCCATGAATTGGGCCTAAAACTGTGGACTCTTCATTCAACTTAGACTCTTCTTAACAACTATTCAGATAGTCAACAAGAATCTAGTAAATGTTAGCAAATGCCAGGCCCCACACTGACTGCAGGGTTCATTGAAAAGCAAGAATTGTCCCTTCCTTCTACATGTTTAACCTATATTGGATTGCTTGCTATCTTGGGGAGGAAGGTGGAGGAGAGGGAGTAAGAAAAAAATTGGAACACAAAATCTTACAGAAAGGAATGTTGAAAACGATGATTACGTGTAATAGGAAAAGTAAAATGTCATTGAAGGGAAACAGTATTTTTTTTAATTTGTCCTTTTCCATGTCTCCTCTTCTCCCCTCTCACCAAGTCTCTTCCTTCCCTATGAGGCTACCTCCAACATATTCTCCCTCTATCTTGTATGTTTTAGGCCTAATTCTTACATGTGAATGGTTATCAGCACCTGGGAAGTTCTGAGAGAGGAAGAACTTTTGCTTTCAGCAAAAGATTGCAGATAGCCAAGAATCCCTTCTTCAATTCAAAATAATGAGAAATAGAATCAATCAAGTTAAAGAATAATGCAACACAAAAAGGAGAAAGAAATTATCACTTAACAAGACTCAGAAGAGAAAAAAGAGCCAAGAGAATGAAGGAAAATTAGGGAAAATAACACAGCAAATACAATTAAAGTTAGGATTTAAAAAGTGAGGTGAAATCCACATACAAACACACCACCGTGCTTAGTAAGTGCTCTTCATTCATTCCTTCAGAATCAGGTGGGAGATCACTCAATAGAGCAATGCACAGTTAAACAACTCTAAGGGTCTGCCTCATACTCATTAGATTGACAAAACTGATCATAAAGGATAAGGACAGTTAGAATAATGAAAAACAAATACACTCATACAGTGTTGGTGGAACTGTGAAAGCCATTCACACAATTTGTATTGCCTCAAAAGGCATGGAACTATATATAGCTTTTGTCCCAGTGTTACTGATAATAGATCTAGAACTCAAAAAGATTAAAGAGGAAAAAGACCCATGTGTACACATATATTTTATAGCAGCTCTTTTTCTTCCAGCAAAGAGTTAGAAACTGCCCACTCTTGGGAAATGGCTGAACAAGTCAAGTTATAGTGGTGCAATGGCTAGATCAGGAGGCTAGAGTCAGGAAGACATCTTCATGAGTTCAAATCTGTGACACTTGCTAGCTGTGTCAAGTTATTTAACTACTCTTTGCCTCAGTTTTTTCATCTGTAAAATGACTAGAGAAGCAAATAGTAAAACACTCCAGTATCTTTGTCAAAAAAAAAAAAAGGCAAATGGAGTCACCAAGAATTAGACATGACTGAATACCATCCAATTAGAAATGATGATCATGATTTTAGAGAAATCTGGGAAGACTTGTATGATGCAGCATGAAGTGAGCAGAACTAGGAGAACAATTTATAGAGTGATACGAAAAAGAGAACTGACTCTGATCATGATCTCAGAGCACTAAGTGTCAAATAGGCTAACTGCCTTCCAGCAGAGAGGACTCAGAGAGCACAATGAGAAGAACATGTATTTTGGGGGCAGCCAGTGTAGGAAAGTGCTTTGCTTGGTTTGGCTTATGTTTTATAAGGGTTTTGTTTTTCTTTTTTCCCCAGAGGTGGGAGGCAAAGAAAATGAATTTTTAATTTAAAAAAAAATTAAGCCTGGAAATGAGAACTCTGCGAGAGGAAAAAGATCCGAATCAGCTGTTTAGAACACATGGTGGAAACCCTGACTGAACAGGGGATATTTGTAATAGAGCTTGACCAGCCCAGAACTCACAAATGCAGAGGTGGAATAACTTTCAGAACAAAATCAACTGGCAGCTCCGGAGAGAGGGAGGGCTTTGAGAAAAGTGCTGCAGTCCACAGTTGGAGCTGAATCCTGGCTTGGTCAGCCCCCTGAGGGACTTTGGGCTGGTCCCATTTCCTTCAGCCTCATGTGGGACTGGATGTCCCCTGGGTCCCCTCCAACTCTAGCTGTGATACCATGCTCTCAGGTCTGCCACCAGCCTGGAGGGACTTCGCTTCCCAAATGGCAAGATTCAAGGGATTAAAACAAGATCGCCCCTATTTTCTCTGCCTCCTCCCTCATTTGGAGCATTGGGTATGTGCAGGAAGCAGTCTCAGAGCTCGGGAGACCCCAGCTCCAGTCCTGCCTCTGGCCCATCCTGGTTCTGTGACCCTGGAGAGTCATTGTTGTGAGAGTGGGTGTATGTGGCCAAGCAAGTCCAGAAGGACATTGGTTCAGGAATGCCCACACAGAAGAAATCATGGATCCAGACAAAAGAAATCTTGAAAGCAGTTTAGCAAGTTTAATTGGAGCGATGGGTGTCCCTGAGCCAGGGAAGCAGGAAGTCAGGGCTGCAATGGCGCTCTCCCCCAGGCTCAGCCTCCGGGGCCCATGGGAGTGGGGTCCAGGCCACGTGGGCTGACTGCCTGGTGCTGTGACCTGCTGTCCTCAGGCTGGATGATTGAGGCAAACTTGGAGATGGAGGTGGGAGGAGGGACAGCAGGTGTGAACAAGGGCCCCTGCCTCAGCCAGACCACTGAGTGGAGTCACTCCCCAGAGCTTGGGCAGCAGCCTCCCAGAATGCTCCAAAACATCCCCAAAAAGGATGAACATGCTTCCCTTGGATGGAGAAGCAAAGGGAGCCTTTGAGAGGGGCCTGCTCCTCCCCCCCAGTCTCTCCCCTTCCTTTCTTTGTCCACCTCCCACTTGGTCCAGTCCAGTGTGAAGAAGGATTCAGCAAACCCTGAGCCTCGGGTTCCCCACACCCCCTTTCTTCCTTTTCTGTCTGACCTCCTCTCTCTTCCCCATGCTACAGAGTGCCGGCCTAGACAAACAAGCTGGAGCTTCCCCTCCAGAAGCAGGGCCTGATGTTGAACTGGAAGATTAATAGGCTCCCCAGAACCTTGTCCCCCTCCCTCACACACTAAGTCTAGTTAAGTGGGTAAGGCTTTGCCCTGCCAGAGATGCCAAGTCTAACAGCAGGTTAGTGCCCAGACCCTGAGGAAGGGCCCATTCTGCCCCTCAGCGCCACAGCCAAGAAGCCCTCTCTGGACTTCGGGGTGGGGGGGGGAGAGGCAGGTCTGCAGGGGCCCTCATCCTAAAATCTGCATCCTTAGATCCCCCCAAAGGAAAGAAGCCTTGGAGGTATCACGGAGCACCTCCAGATTCTCTGATCCTGTTCTTTCAAGACAGCCACAGTGCTCCAAGGGGCTGGTTCTATCCTTTAAAAAAGCCTCGGGTGAAATCCTGAGGTTCCACTTCCTGGGCATTCAGGAGCCTCCCCAAATCTCCGTATCTAGTTAACAAGTTTGACTCTCTTGGAATCTACTGCCAGGGGCAGTTTAACTCTAGCTTTTAAGCGCCCCCCCACTCTCGAATCTTGTTTAAAAAAAAAACATCCCCCCGGGGCATTCGGATGCGGCCGTCAGATTCCACATTCCGGACTAAATTAGCCTGGGGGAGCAAGGGGCCCGGCGCAGCGGAAACCCAAGCCCGAGGACCCCGGCTGCTCCAGCCGCTCCCTCCCTTGGGCGCCCTGGGCCTCTGGGGGCTTAGAAACGGTCAGTCGAATTGGTGAGCTACAGAACTGAGTTACAAGACTCAGCCCAGCCGGGGACTGGGAGCCTGAGGTTTAAAACCCCCTTTGAAGGAATTGGTCTCCAGTCTTTAGGATTTGGAGAGGGCAGGTTTGCCTTCCCTTCCCTTCCCTTCTTCCTTTCTTTTTTCCCTCTTCATTCCCTCCTTCCTTCTTTCTTCCTTCCCAATTTTCAGTTGGATTTCAGGCTCTCTCGTGTCTCTGGAGCTCTCCTTCCAAGCTAGACTAACTAAAGCTCAGTCAGATCCCTCAAACGGGGGTTTGGGGGTGGAGGGGGAGGAAGCTGAGGAGGAGGAAAAAGCCGGAGCCACGTCCGGGATGAAGGCCCCGCGGGCTCGGCTCGGAGGGCAGCCACAGCAGGGAGCTCTGCTGACTCTCCTTCCCCTTCTCCTCATCCTTGGACTGCACCGACCCCGACCCCGAGTCCTTGGGACCTCGGCATTGCCCCAGGCCCTGACGCAGACGGAGGGGCCGGAAGGGTCCCCCGCAGCCGGCCCTGTCCAGCTTCCCCTTCCCGGCCTTCCCCGCGGAGCAGACGTGGTCTTTCCCCGTCTGTGGGTCTGCCGGTCTGGGCCAGCAGCGCCCAGCCTCCTCCCCGGGGCCCAGCAGCACCCAGCCTCCTCCCCCGGGCCAGCAGCGCCCAGCCTCCTCCCCGGGGCCCAGCAGAACTGCGCGGTGAAAAGCCG
>JAJPUD010010492.1:0-45938 GCA_023553655.1 Myrmecobius fasciatus
GGGGAGGGGAGGGGACTGGGGGTAAAATTTGTATTGGAAAGCTTTGTAAAGATCAAGGTTGGGGAACTACCCATACATATGTTATACAAATAAAAAGCTTAAAATAAAAAAAAAAAGAATTCTTAGTAGATCCTTCAATTAAATTTATAATTTTCCTAGATATTACTCCATGATTCCAGGCTTGTAAATGATGCTAATTCATACTATGATCAATTTAAGAGGTAATAATCCAGCTTCTTAAAATTCTTCTAATTACATAAATTCAGTTGGGATTGTAAAAATTAAATGGAATAATTTCTTATGTGTTTTATAAACTTTAAGGTAGAAATGATTATTATTATAAGATTGCCTACAAAAGTTGATAATTTTAATGTGTTCTCTGAATATTTTTATCACAAACCGCATCATTTATACATATATGCTTATATATAAACATTCCTAAACCCTCCACATATATGCACAAATACAAACACATATGCAAATACATTCACCCCCAATGTGTATAAATTACATATTAGAGTCAATTCAACATAGTAACTGGAGAACAAGTCTTACTTCTAACATATATTATCTATATGACACTGAAGAAACTACTTCATATCAGTGATTAAGGCAATGCTCTATTTATATTATAGAGAAAGTGCTGACTTGCAATATAATGAGATTTTTCTCTTATATAAATCAAATCCTAAGTTTGATCCCCATAACTACAACTTATAAATTACTAGTTCTAATGATAAATTTCCTCGTATTATAAATGTGTACTAATAATTTGATACTTATCTATATAATAGAAATTTTAAAAGAATAATAAAAACATGAAATAATATTTTATCATAGAATCAATAGGGACCTAGGGAAATTTATTGGGAAGAAATTTGTTGCTGGTTATAACTGCTTCAGGAAAATCACTTTGCCAGCTGTGAGGAGAATTAAATTGAAATGAGAGAAAATTAAAGTAGGAAGACAAATTAGGAATACATTGTTATTACTACTAATAATAGTTAATATTATATAGCACCCATAATTGCATCTGAATCCAAGATCATTCCTTGTGAGAGTTTTCCAACTCTCAGATAAGCTTGCATGTAGAATTATCTTGGCATGGAAATTGGAAAATACATAAACGGAAAATCTATGAGATGGTTGATAATGAGCAAAGCCTGAAGGAGTTAAAGAACAGATCTATATCTGTATAAAGTTGACTTAGTGCCTTATTATTCCACTTTTGTATTGATTCCTTGAGCACAGGTTTGGTGACAGAACTGTATAGATGCTATACAAGCATAAAATAAGCTAAATTCAAAGTGGAGGAGAAGGAAGAGGAGGAGGAAGAGAAGAAGGAGGAGAAGGAGGAGGATGAGGAGTAACAACCAATATTAACAAAGTTTTTATTATGGGCCAGGCAATGAAATAGGTATTTTACAACTATTATTTCACTTTATTCTGACAACAACCAGGAGTAGCAAGTGCTATTATTGTCTCATTTTTACAGATCAAGAAAACTGAATGAAAGACAGCTTAAATTAAAAACCCAGTGTGACACAGTTAATAAATTTCTGAGGCTAGATTTGAATTCAGGATTTCCTGATTTAAAGCCCAGTAGTCTATTCATTAAATAAACATACTACCTTTAAATACTTAGGAAAAAAAACTGAGATTCAGAGTACCTAACATCAAATCCTACTTCAGTGTTGTGGCTGTCTTTTAAGAGCTCACCTTATATGAGCCCTTTGATCTCAGAGGCGAGATGAATGAGGCAGGGGAATTCATAGCATGTAAAAAGAGCTCCATGTTATTATGCTGCACAGCCTTGTTGATATACAATTTTGCAAGCATGATCAGTGTGTGAACAGTAGTAATCCCCAATCACCATTCAGAGAAGCAGTTCATGGGCATTGCATATGCATGGTATCTACCAATGGGAGGAGAGCTGACCCAGCTACATCAGCAACCCGCTCACAGGGTACTGACCCTGTCAAGGCATCCCTGCTCATGAGCAACTAGCTGTGACCCTCAGGTTCAACCCATTCCCATGCCATGCACCAGTGCTCCTTGCTCAACAAAGGCATTTCTTCAACGTGGCAGAAAACTTATTGTGCACCACAGGCTGAGGTGGCCTCTGTACACCCTCTCAGCAGGGTCCCATACCCTAGCACCTCAGAAACTTACTGACTCTGGTCTTAGACTGATCAATCAAGTATCAATTTCCTCATCTATAAAATTGATAATAATGTTTACCTGATCTACCTTATAGGATTATTTAGAGCAATACTTCCTAAATAGTTTAATCATAATGTGGATACATACACGTTATCTATTCAAACACATTTATGAGTTTATAAATTAAAGACCTGTATAGTGTTCTAATTCTGGTTGGCTTAGGTATAAAAGTTATTTTATTAATGTGTAGTTCTAAATGGAGAAGGTATAACTTTGCTTACTTAATGGGGGTGGAGCCAAGATGGGTTAGAGGAGACATGGCTTTTTCTGAGATCTCCCCATGTTCCTCAAATTAACAGCAAATGCAGCTTGTGAACTGGTTTTGCAGTGACAGAATCTACAAATATTTGGAGTATTACAAATTTCTAGCAGAAGATAATTTTGAAGATTTTCAGAAACCATCTATTTCAATCAGACACAGAGCTCAGGCAGCCACACAGAAACCAGAGTGGAGGCAAGCACAGGGACAGAGGGTGGTATAGGCTACATGGTGCTGGAGAATCTACTGGGACAAATTTACAGCAGTGTTGGCAACTCTGCCTGGTTGCAGGCTAGTAGATCAGTAGATTAGCTGTAAGATATCCAATGCAAATACAAAGGCAAATAGTGTGCCTCTAAACCCCCAGAATATCATGAGATCAGGCCATGCCCATCCATTACTGGAAATTAATCAGCACTGGCCCAACCTGTAGGGGAAGCTTGGGTAATCTCCACTTTCCCCTAAAAGCAGATTTCAGTTTTAAAAAAATGAGTATAAAGGCAAAAAGATCTGATCATAGACAGTTTTTTAATGGAGGAGAACAGATTTCAAATCCTGAGGACACTAAAAGCAGATCATCTCCAGATAAAGCCCCAAAGGATGATATGAATTAGTCCTCATCTCACAAGGCTCTCTTGGAAGAATTTAAAAAGGATTTTCAATCTTTTTTATGCTAGATGAAAAATAGGGAAAGGAAATGAGAACTTTGCAAGAGGATTTGGAAAAGAAAATGGAAATTCTCTGAAGAAAACTCCTTACAAAATAGATTTAATGAAATGGGAAAAGCATATAACTCCTTACAAAACAGATTTGACAAAATGTAAAAAGAAAACAACTCCCTGAAAAATAGAATTTTTGAAGTAGTAAAAGAAAACAATTTCTTGAAAAACAGAATTTGTGGGGCAGCTAGGTGGTGCAGTGGATAGAGCACCAGCCCTGAAGTCAGGAGGACCTGAGTTCAAATCTGGTCTCAGACACGTAACAGCTGTGTGACTCTGGGCAAGTCACTTAACCCCAATTGCCTTAGCAAAAACAAAAACAAAAACAAAAACAAAAACAAAAAAAAACAGAATTTGTAAAATGGGGGAAAAAATTCATAGAACAAAACAACTCATTTAAAAATTCAATTGGCCAAATAGAAAAGGGACTAAAAAAGATAACTGAAGAAAATAATTTACTAAAAATTAGAACTGAACAAATGGAAATGAATGACTTAATAAGACATCAAGAATCAGTCAAAATCAGTTTAAAAAAGAAAAAAAAGAAAATATAAAATCCCTCATTAGAAAAAAAAAACAACTGATCTGGAAAATAGATTTAGGAGAGACAATCTAAGGATTATTGGACTTCCTAAAATCCATGATGAAAAAAAGACCCTTGATATTATCTTTCAGGAAATCATCAAGGAAAACTGCCCTGTTGTTTTAGAATCAGAAGGTAAAATAGCCATTGAAAGAATTCACCGATCACCACCTGAAAGAGACTCCAAAATGAAAACACCAAGGAATACCATGGCTAACTTTCAGAACTATCTTCCCAAGAAAAAGATATTATAAGCAACCAGAGAGAAACAATTTAAATACTGAGGAGCCACAATTGGGATTACCCAGAACCTAGCAGCTTCCATCTTAAAGGATAGAAGGGACTGGAATCTGATATTCTGAAAAACAAAGGAACTGGGATTACAGCCAATAATAAACTATGTGACAGTACAAACTTAATATTGCATGCTGATTGACTAGCCTCTTGGCTGATTACAATAATAATGTTTTCATACATCTGTATTTGCATTTATATTTTTCATATATGTCTTTATATTGATTATATATATACATATATATATGAGATTCCATATATATATACATGTGTGTGTATATATGTGTTTACATATATACACACATATCTTTATATTGATTCCATATAGATGTGGATAGGAAATTAGATTGTGATTTTATGAAACTTTTCTGTGAGGAAATCCACTCCCTCTCATTGAAAGATGACATTTTTTCTACATTTTATAATCACAGAGAATTAAATAAATAGAGTACTTAGAAATTAAATGGTTAAATTAATTATCCAGTATCAAAGTCACCATATGTTAAATGAATGCCTTGAACCTAGATCTCTTAGTTTGGAGACTTGATCTCTATCCCTTATACCATGTTGTCATTCATATGGATCTGTGATCCTACTGACTTGTACGCTTTATAAAAATATTCAGATTACAGCCTTTCCCAAACTGCCCATTTAGACAGCTCTAATCTAAATCTTTCATAGGTTCACCATTGAGATCCACCTAATACTGGATAGAAACAAAATATATAGCTATTTAATCTCTCCAGAAAAAAAATAGAATATGAAAATGACAATATATAGACTATGTAGTAAGCAAAAAATGTACATAATGGATACAATAAACATCTGCATAAGAAAATAAATTTTTTGTTCAAATGGTTAGTCCAAAAGTTACCAAACAGTGTCAATTTCTACATTCTTGAAAATTCAGTCATAAGCTCATTCTATATTTTCTTCCTTGTTTGGTAGTGTCTATTATGCCCTCTTTTTATTAATGTGTTACATTCAGTGATTTGTAATTTATTTTAAGACTTGTTCAATTTTATCTTTAAGAATTCTCAGAAATTTTCCATTTCCCTATAGTTCCTCCAGGTATCTAAGCCATTTAAAACATGACCCTTTTCCAACTTTTAAAGTACCCTTTTAAAACATTATGTATGCTGTCAGTATTAGATAACAGAATACAAGAGATAAAATGAGGTGCTTAGTACCCTTAGGGACATAAACTTTTTACTATCTCTCAATTATTTTATGGTCTTGCAAGTGTCTAAGCTTGGAACAAACCAAAAAGATTTGGACTTCCATGTATATTCATTTCTTTCTTTTTTATGGCTAATTAAATGAAAATAGCTGATTCAACACCTTTCTCCAAGGACAATTTACTCTTTTTTTAAATTCTTCTCTTATGGTTTAGTAGCATAAATTCTTGAAAGTCAGTGCTTTCTCTCAGCTGGTCCAAAAATGTTATCAGCTGCAAAATAGTCTATAGACACTATGGCACAGTTTGCAAAGACTGTATTTTTTTAAATTGGCATTTGGAGTTGAGGAAGACTGATCTATATTCATATCTAAGCATAGCTCAGGGAATTTTGAAGAAAGGAAAATTTAGATGTCTTTTATTTCAGTGAAAGATCTTTCTTTTTTTCTCTGCTGAGACTGGTGAAGCTTGTAATTGGGTAAGTATGGATGTAAAAATTAAAGAGGGAGGTAATACTAGATTAGGTGGGATAAGTTACTGCTTTATCAGTATATTTACTATAACTTAGCGTTATAAAGAAGGGAGATAGGTAAGAAATTGGATGATATAATGGAATGAGCATTTAATTTGTTGTCAAGAGACAAACTGGAACTGGGTTCTGCTGTGAGCTTCACCATTTACTACTTATGTGACAAGTCACTTATCTTCACTGGCTACATTTTTCTTTTCTTTAAAATAAGTGGGCTGAAATTGATTATCTCAGAGACCTTTTTACAATTCTACATTTATAAACCCATTACACTATTACTGAAGAGGATTTCTTTTTCTGACTGCATAACACATGCAAACTAAGAATCCAATAATTTCCTTTGAGTTATTTTATGGGAGATGGATAAGAAACATCTTTGCAGGCAGATATATTAAGGTATAAGAAAAATTTTAGTATATAAAATGTTCTTTGCATTTCTTAATTTTCTGAAATACAAACAATTAAAAACTTTGATGAACAAAAGCAGTAAACTTTTCCAGTAAAACTGGAAGTTTAGGAATGCAGAAAGAGTACTACATTTAGAATTTGAGGAATTTAATTTAAGTCCCAATAATTTCACGTAGTACTTGTGTGATACTAAACAAATCATTTAAACCCTTTGGCTTAATCCCTCATTTCTCCATTTACAAAATTTTGTGGTTATCTATGTCACTCATGAATGCTTCAAGACAAGATAACCAAATTAATTGATGATTCCTATTGCTGACAGGTACTAAGTGAAAACAAGTTTTCCAAATTTTTCATTCATCTCAAAGAAGAATGTAAACCATCCTTTCACTTAACTGCAACTTCATTACATCTTCTACATGGCATGTTTTTAAGTAGAAAATCAATCAGGGCAATTAGGTGATGAAGTGGATAGAATGACAGCCCTGGAGTCAGCAGGACCTGAGTTCAAATTTAGTTTTACTATCTGGACTCTTACTAGCTGGATAAGTTACTTAACTCTATTTGCCTCAGTCCCTCATTTGTAAGATGAGTTGGAGAATAAAATGGTAAATGACTCCAGTATTTTTGTTAAGAAAACCCTAAATGGGGTCATGGAGAGTTGGACATGACTGAAATGACTCATCAATAATACCAACAAAAGTTGATATGTTTGACCACTGAAATATTAACAACTGGGGTACAGAACAAAGATGATGATGATGATGATAATGACAATTATGGCAAAAACTAATGCTTTTGCTCCACTTTAAGATTTGAATAGTCTTTTAATTGTGTTACTTTCTCTGATTTCACATGTATAGCAATATGTATATATACATATATATATATATATATATATATATATATATATATATATGTAGAGAGAGAGAGAGAGAGAGACAGAGAGACAGAGAGAGACAGAGACAGAGACAAAGACAGGGACAGAGACAGAAAGAGGGGGAGAGAGAGAGATTAAAAATTAAAGTTTGTAGATCTTCTAAAAGGTAGGTTATTCTTAGTGTTCTCAGTGATCCTTGTCTCCTTTTCCATCAGTCTATCACTGTCACTGAAGAAGCAGAAATGACCATGTGAAAATAAAGGGCACTTTAATTTTACTTTTGTTTTTGCCAAACCCTTCATGGAATAGTCTTTTGTTATTTTTGTTGTTATTTATTGTTGTTTTTAAAGTGTTATTTGGAAAAAAGAAAGTATTTTTATGTTGAAGTTAATAATTTTTAAAATTGCTTTAACATCTTGCAGAATATTTCTTACAACTATCTGGTGAGTCAAAAATAACCATCATTCTAAGTATTATTTTCCCATTTTACATGAGAAAAAAAAGATAAAAAGAGGCTTTTCACTCAAGACAAATGACTTGCTCAAGGCACATGGTTGGTGCAGGAAGTTGGGGCAGTTTCATCCAGGTCTTCTGATTTATAATGACCCAATTCCCCTTTAAATTTACTGTGATAGAAATAGAAATATGATACATGTATGTATGTGTACATATGCATACCTATGTATATAAAATATATAAACATTTTATTTATATTATATTCCCTGTATATATATATATATGCATATATATACACATGTGTGTATATTTAAAGATGATAAATGTATTTTTCTATACTATCTAATTTGATATTCAAAGGCTTACTTTGGGATCTGCATAACAGATACTATCCATGTAGGACTTTCATGTTGGCAAAGTACTTGATACCTTATCTCTTTTGAATCTTATTACCATATTATAAGGTAGATACAATAATATTTTACCAAAGAGGAGATTAATACTCATTGAAGTTAAGACTTGGTGATGATCATACACCTATAGTATCAGTTATAATTGAAATTGAAGTCCTCTCAATTTCAAGCCAAGAACTTATTTAATTATAGTAAAATATGATCCTCTTGGTATAATCTGTTGCTTTATTGCTTCCATGGTCTAGTGCATGGCAGGTGATTTTAAGTGGTTGTTTATTGATTATATCTCTAGCTTAAGATGCCTCTACATAGATAGTTATAGTAGTTTTTTTGTATTTATGGGGAATCCTTGTTTGTGTAATATCCACAGAAATCTTTGGGACTGCCTTTCCCCTTATATGCTCCTTAGTTATGTCTTTCACAGTTTTCACTACAATTTTCTTTTGAGGACTCTACAAACATAACTAGCTAGAAAACCTTGTAATCTCTAAGGATATATATGGCCATGTGGTCATAACTTTTTTGAAAACTTTCAAAAGTCTATACATACTGGATAGAGCCATAGAAATAGATTGATCTCTAGCTATATGTGTGTAGACATAAACATATATGTGTATGTATATATGTATGCACAAATACTACACACATATAACTTAAATTCTAATGAAAAATATAGCAAGCACATAAATACAGTCTAAGCATAAAGTTAAGTGCAAATGAGATACAGTAGTTAAATATGAAAAGGCAATAAGTGAAACACTGCACTAGCAGTTGAAGAGGACAACAAAGGCATCAAGAGGAAAATGCTACTTGATCTTTTCTTTTAAGGAATCTATGAATAAGATAAAAGGAGGGACTCTATACCAGAAATCTAGAATAATTAGAGCAAAATCACAGATATGTAATACATTGTATAGGAAGAATAGAGAGACCAGTTTGACTCAACCACATAGAGTGGGGAGAAGAGATAAGTAACATCTAATGCAATTGCAAAAATAGGTTGGGGCCAGGTTATGTAAGAGGAGATTTAATTTTATCCTGAAGGTCGTATGTTTCTGGGCAAATTGAATAGGAAAGGCAAGGCCCATGGCATTTCTGATTTGTATTTAAGGTCAATTATTTTGGAAATAACATGTAAGATACAACGGAGTGAGAAGAAACAAGACAAAGATAAAAATTAAGAAATAATAGAGGCCTGAAATAAGGTGGTAACTGTGTTATGGAGAAAAGGGGTCTGATTAAAGAGAAAATGAAATAAAAAGTTAGATTTGCAACTTTTTGTTTAAGTAAAGAGGACTAATAATTTGAGAAAAATATTAAGTTATGATGGATGGTAGAGCCTTCAACAGAGGGAAGTTTTTGAGGGCAAATATAATGAATTCCATTTAAGGGGTATTAGTTTTGTTTCCAGAAGACATTTAATTTGAAATATCAAATAGTTGGTTAGTGATTCATGACTGAAGCTCAGGGAAATGACTGAGATTACATATATGTGTGAGAATGTATATACATGCATAATACATAGGTCTAAATTTGTGTAGACATGCATTATTGATATGGATATACATATATATAGGTATATAAATTGGATAAAAATATTTATAAAAAAGAGTAGGAGAAGTAGAAGATGTAAATATCTACATATCTAGAAATGTGTGGATTAATTTAATTGAGATGATTAATAAATTGATGGGAGTGATGAAGTCATTGTGTTATATAAATATGTGCCATTATTATAAAATCAACAGCAAATGTTGTAGTAGGCATTCTAATGGAATGATAAATATAATAGTAACAATTATAGTACTTTAAGATTTATGAAGTGCATAGGATACAAAAGATCATAGTTTTAGAATTGCAAAGGACTCTCATTTTATAGATGAGGAAACCGCAGAATTGAATCTTAAGTTTCCTGAATCCAATTCCTATCCATTCTGCCATTTACCAGTCCATTTCTTATTGAGAGAAAACCTGGAAGAAATGTTTATCCATTTTTAAAGAGAGTGAAATTGAAATACAGACACCACAAATTTTGGGGTGAGATTTATGCTGCTACTCAATATTAGAGAAAGGTTTTAAATAAAGCTTGACTTTTTTACATGCAAATCCAGAAAATTACATTGTGCCATGCTGCTTAACACTTATTAAAAGTAAATATGGTAATTTGTAATTCCTCGATAAGTTTCAGCTACACAAAGTTATCCATTTTATAATTCTCTGGTACTTCGTTTCCATAGTATCTTTAGCATTTATCTTTTAATAATTCATAGAAATGACTCAGTCTGGAGGTCATGTAGAATTAAGAAGAAATTGAGCTACCACAAACTTCAACACAGTCTATCAAGCTCCATGATTTGGAAACAGTTTGCATATAATTCTATTCTGTATTTCTCATTGAGAACATACAGAGATGATCTTAGGACAGTCAGGGAAGTGGGGGTTTTCTTCTAAGTTCCTGGAATTGAGAATTTGTACACCTTAAGCTGTTATACAAGTGAATACTAATTTATCGCCTACAACCTAGTGCCAACTGCTAATTTTACCTAGGTTGCCCATTGAATGATGCTTGATATCCTCAGCAATGATACTCAGCATATTACTTTAGTATCTCTTTATCAAATGCATAGCTCTATGAGTTGTTGCAGAGTTTGAAGGAGATTGATTTTTAGAGTAGGAAAACCTGTTACATTCTCAATCACTACTTATCTGAACAGTCTGATATAACTGAGTCTCTATTTTGTACCCAGATTATGTGAGTTTTGAGAGGGAAAAAAGGGCATATTTTTGCTGCTCTTGATAAGGTGATCATTTTTGCTACAGAGAGATATATAAGTACAAGAAATAAAAATCAAATCCCAAAGCAAAATACAATTGAAAGGCAAATAAGTGTTATAAATGAAATGCAATATAAAGCTTCAAAAAAGGGGATAGATTCTGATGGGATGACCCTATTAGTAAATTTTTCATGGAAGAGGCAGGCCTGAAATTGATCTTTGAATGATAAATAGAATTTAGGCAAATGAAAGGACAGGTTGTTCTGAAAAGCCACAGATGTAAAAATATTCATACATCTGTATAGGGCAAGGTGGGCAGACTAGTCTGTATGGGATATGAGATTTATTTTGAAGACAAGTAGGAAATAAGGTTGAAAAAACATTATGGACATATAATGCAAGGGCCTGAATTTAGGCTAAAAAGTTTGAACTATGCCTAATAGGTAATGTTGACATACTAAAGAATTTTAATATGTCATGATGATAATGAGCCTGGAAATTTAGTACCTCTAGGTATTTCTCTAGGGAACCAGAATGTCAAAGGAAATAAAATTAGTTATTTAACCTTTTCTCTTGTGGGAATTTCTTTGACACACAAATACTATTTATAATTTATAATAATGGCAATTATTATTATAGAAATAGTAATAGTAACTAACATTCATAGTGCTTTTAGGTTTGCAAAACATTTTACAAATATTAGCTTATTTGAAATTTACAATAACCATGTGTGGCAGATGTTATAATTATCATACATTTTGAATATGAGGAAACTGAGGCAGATGCAAATTAAGTTGGGTCCTGGAAGTAGTTAATATCTGGATTCAGATTTGAATTCAAGTTTTCCTTTTCTATAGGACCAGCATTCTATTAACCGGACCCAGAAGTACAGCAACCCAACTCAAAGGCCCAACTCCAGCACTAATAGATATTTATTTTATTTAATTTCTTTGGGTTTTTTGGTCTGTTTTTTCCAACCTCACCTGACATTCTTCTTAGCCAGTCTTAGACCTCTGGTCATAGGTGTTCATCACCTATGTACTTCATATGGATATTAGTTTGACTTTGTCACTTTTACAATTCAGAACTCCTGAACATAAATATTCCTCTAGCTTCAATCTCTCCTCTAGCAGGCACCATAGACATGCAGTACTATCTCAGTATTGATTATCTGAGGCCTTCTCTGATATGAAGACATCTTTTTTTTCTTCTGCTATCACTTAAAAATGCATTCAATTTGCACTTGGTATTTTTCCCAGAATTATTACTTATTTTGTAAAACTTTGTCACCTTTGTTTAGAATAAAAAAGCTTGGATGGGTCAATTTTACTCTAAATCTCAACTTCTTTATCTTTACTAATTAGGGATTTAGGGGTAAAATGATGAAATCAAGTCTTAGTTTGAAAGCAACAGGCTTATATGTCTTTGTAATTCTCAGCACCTAAAAATAAATCTTAAACATTGCAAGTTCTTAGTAGATTTCTTTCTATTGCCTAATTTTAATCCTGCTATGGACATGTAGATTCTAAGATATTTTGAAGAAGTGATTTAACAATTTTTAACCTAATGCAGTGCCATTGACTTTTAATAAATACTTATTAAATGAGTTAATTAATGAGTGGATAAAGAGCTTGAAAATTCAAGAATAACTTCAAAGTTTAGAAGCCCTCTAGGAAATAATTTAGTTGTAGGAATTAAACAAGGTGAGAGGAGAGGGAAGTAGCAATGTGTTATATTTTTGGGAAAAAGATATAAAAAATTGAATGAATAACTGAAGGGTAAACTCTAAGATTTCTTTCTTGTATTGAGAGATACAGTATAAACCCAAGCTTTTTAATTATTATTTTTCTTAATATGATTTTTAACTATTTTAAATATTATTCTGTGAACTTTTTTATCTTTCAGTCTAATGTACATTGATTAATTGCTGTTACTTACCTTGGAAACAAATGCAGGCAGAAAACTGGATAGAAATTAATATGGTATACTTAAGGCCATTTGAGATTTTCACAGTGATGTACAGAATTTTGTTTTTGTTCCTTTGATTAAATTAATACTTAGAAAAAATATAATTCTAAAATGAATCAACTGCCATATAAAATTAAATAGTATTAAATGTTTAAATGTATGTACATATATACACAAATATATATACATATATATATATTCATGTATAAATTTCATAATTTAAAATTTTTGGCATATGGATAGGAATTGGAACTTTACTTTGATGGTTAGGAGATCTTCATTGAGAAAACACCTTTTACTGATTCCTAATGGTGACTTCTCTGAAATTTATAACTGAACTTATTGATAAAGATATTAGAAATCTAGAAATCTTCTAGGGAATTCTAATTTCCTAGGAAATTCAGGAAATACTATTTAAAAGGGGAAAATAGGCTTAGCTTGAACTTTCACAAGCTCTACTGAAGATGGAGAGAAAGTTTTGAGTAAAAATAGACTGTCAGCAAAAGCCAAACTGACTTAGAAAGCCTTAGTTATAGGATATTTACTACATTACATTTGAATATAAATGTATACATATATATGTGTGTATACAAATACATATGTGTATATATATATTCCTATGTGTACACATATGCATATGTACATATCTACACATAAATATTTGTATATGTATATATGTTTATATACATATGTGTATATGTATATATATATATATGTATAATTTATTTTAAAGGATATCTTGGTGGTATACTAGAGAGAATACTGGACTTGAAATCAGAAAGGATCATTTTCATGAGTTTAAACTGTTTGACCCTTGGCAAGTCACTTAACCCTGTTTACCTCAGTTCCTCATCTATAAAATGAGTTGGAGAAGGCAATGGTAAACCACTCCAGTATCTCTATGAAGAAAATTACAAATGGGTAGTTGCGCTTAACTGAAAATTTTCTAAACAAATTTATTATTTAAAAAAAAATTGAGATCTTATTTCTGGGAGCCAAGGTGGCACAGTAAACAGTGAATTGCTGTAACTTTCCCAAATTCACCTCTGGGCAACCATAAAATAGCATTTCAAGACAGATTCTAGGATGGCAGAACAAATAAGGGCACAAGGAGAAACAATCTTTTAGCACATGAAATTTGGAGGGATGGTAAGGGGGAGTCCATTTCATTCAACGAAAGTGTTCATATGTAGGGGGGGCACTCCAAGAAAGGAGGCTTCCCAGTAAGCCAGCAAGCCTCACCTCAGAAAGTCAGCAAGAGATCCAGAGTCAGTGGAGTGGAGTGAACAAATGCCAATAGCAGGACCCCCACATGCCTTTGCAAAAACAGGGGAGCTGGCAGGCTCCAGTTCCAGGAAGCACCATGTGCTTCAGTGTATCCTTGCCAAGGAGGCATCTTCCAATGATCAGATCTCATTCTTCAGCACAGCCCAAAGAGGCAAACTCTAGAGGTCAGAAGACTGTGTGTTCCATGATAGCTCCAATGAAACAAGAGCATTCCACCTGAAGTCAACAGATGAGAGACAATACCATTAGGACCCCAGCTCAGGACCATCTAAGCTGCCATATCCATATAGCCTCCAACAGTTCCAGCTATCCCCGTCTCATCCTCTCAGTGCAGCATGAGACAGAAAGATTTCCCATAGGTCTTGGGGGGACATTAGTAAAGCAATAGGTAAGTAGCCAGGATCTGTAGCCACTGGCACCAGAAGCCTAAGACAGTATTCTTTCTACGCAGAGAACAGAATCCAAACTTGAAAGAAAGAAAAAAAAAGGAGAGGGAGGAGAAGAAAAAATAATGGAATAGGAAGAGGGAGAGAGAAAGACAGAGAGAGAGAGACAGACAAATAGACAGAAAAGACAGAAACTACATTAATCGGGGACCTCAGATGTCATCCCTCAGAGCTTTTTTTTTTCCTTTTGGTTTACTGTTTAATTAGATTATAAAGCGATGCTGTGTTGATTCTTATGATATTGTCAGCTCCTTCTCTTGCTAATTTATCAGCTTCCTCATTGCCTGCAAACCCAGAATGACCAGGAACATGCACCCATTTTTTGTTTATGCCTTAAATAAATGTATCAAACTTAGTCTTCTGTATTAATGACAAATTTTCCTGCTCTTTTTCCAGCCATTTTTCTTCCAGATTTTTAACCCAAATTATTATATTATTTCTCATAAACATACTAGAGAACCAGCTTACTGATGTTTTGATTCTTAACTTGATTGATTGCTTTAGAGGCAGCATGTAATTCTATTCTTTGGTTTGTGTGTTGCCCAGGAAGTCTATCACCCACATTTAGAGGATGCCCTGGCCCCAATAAACCCCAATGCCATCTCATGCTTTCCTCCTCCCATTAGTGGAGCAGCAGCCATTTGTGTAATTGCACCTCCCATATAAGAACATATATCTTTGCTAAGTGAAGACACTGTCTGTATTTTGTTTTGAAAGCTCTGAGCATGGCTCTTTTTCATCCGATGACTCTGAAGGTTTCTTGTTTGGCTTCATTTGGGGATCTTGTGTGGCACATTTCTTTTTCTGTTCTGGTAGGGAACACATTGATCATTGCAGCATCTTCTCAAAGTGTGGAACACACAGAGCCTCAGCATGGCCCACTGTGGGGCAGGGGCCGTGAGAAGGCATCTCCTTATGCCTGGAGCAGGGGCAAAAGAGGAGGAGAGGATATAGTTGGAGCTTCCACCTGGATGGCCATCATGATGCTCCCCATGCCTAGGCTCAGCTCCTTCTCAGAACTTAATAAATCCAACCACAAAATAAAAAAAGGAAACTAAGGAGATAAATGTAATATTAGAAAAGTTAAGTATGATCTTTGGAGACCTTTGGAGAAAACTGAATGGGAAAAGGAAGGAATAAAACTTTTTTTTTTTCTTATCAGCACATGACAGAAAAATAGACCATATAACTGGGTATGAAAAATCTAAAAATTGAATGAAAAAAGACAGATATATTAATATTATTTCCAGATCATAATGCAAAAAAACCTTACAGTGTATTGGAAAGATGGGTTAAAACTAATTAGAAACTAAATAAATTAAGCCTGAAGAATAAGTGAGTCGAAAAAACAAATTAGAGAAACAATCAATTTCATGAAAGAGAATGACAACAAGGAGATAGTACACCAAAATTTATGGGATGCAGTCAAATCAATACTTAGGAAAATTATATCTATGAATTTTTACATCAGTAAAATGTGAAAAGAACAGAAACTTGAAAACTTGAATTCTACAATTACTTGAAAACACAACTTAAAAAAACCCTCAAAACTTGAAAAAGAACAAATTAAAAATCCCCAATTGTGCACCAAACTGGAAATCCTGAAAAATCAAAGTTGAGAGTAATAAGATTGAAAATACACACACACACACACACACACACACAATCTATGAAGTGTTTTTTATGGGGAAAAAATCCAATGAGATACATAAATAATTGGTTAATTTGATTAAAAATAAAAGCAAACCAAATGAATATCAAAAATGAACATGATGAAATCACCACCAATGAAGAAAAAATTGAGGCAATCATTTGCAAATATTTTGCCTAATTATATGCCAATAAATCTGATAATCAAAGAGGAATCAATGAATAATTATAAAAATATAAATTATTTAGATTAGTAGACAAGGAAATAGAATGCCTGAATAGTCCTATCTTACCAAAAGAAATTTAACAAGTCTTTAATAAACTCCATAGGAAAAAACCTTTAGGGCTAGATGTATTTGAGTTCATGTTTTCCATTGGAATTTAGGAGCAATAAAGAATAAAATAATAGTGTTGTCACACATTACTTAGAACTGACACAAACTGGCAAGTGCTTGACAAATAATTAATGAGTTAAATAATCTAACAATTAATGCAAATATACTCCATCTGCATATTGAAGGGCAATAGTCAAACTATGAATTTGATTTATTTGTATATCCATAAGCTGCTTGACACATCTCTGAATACTGGGACTTTGTATTAGCTCTCAAGGCTACTGTCCTGCATTTTTCAAAATTTTCAAAAATACAATCCTAGATTTCACAATTATAAGTTTCTACCATTAAAATGATTGTGATAAATTGTGATTTAAGTTAGGGGGCAGGGGAAAGACAAGGAAAAAATTTGAAAAAGGAAAACTATTAAGGATGTAACTGTATTTTGGCTATGGAAATCCCCATTTAAAAAAGGATTATTACATTTTGGAATATATACAAATTTTCTATAAACTAGCTAGAAAGAATATTTTATGGTCAAAGGATATGAATATACAATTTTCAGATGATGAAATAAGAGCTATCTATGGCCATATGAAAAAATGCTGTAAGTCATTATTCATTAAAGAAATGCAAATTAAAACAACTCTTAGATACCACCTCATGCTTCTCAGATTGGCTAAGATGACAGAAAAAGATAATGATCAATGTTGAAAAGGATATTGGAAAACTGGGACACTAATGCATTGTTGGTGGAGTTGTGAAATGATCCAACCATTCTGTAGAGCAATCTGGAACTACACCCAAAGAGCTATAAAACTGTGCATACTCTTTGATCCAGCAATGCCATTACTGAATCTGTATGCAAGGGAAACTCATGAAGGAGGGAAAAGGACTCATATGTGCAATGTTTGTAGCAGCTCTTTTTGTGGTAACAAAGAACTGGAAAAGGTGTAGATGTCCATCAATTAGGGAATAATTTAACAAGTTGTGGTACATGAAAGTAATAGAATATTTTAAAAAATGAACAAATTCATTTTAGAAAAACCTGAAAAGATTTACATGAGCTCATGTTGAGCAAAAAAAGCAGAACCAGGAATAAACTGTACACAATAACAGCAAGAACATGTGATAATCAACTATGAAAGACTTGGTTCTTCTCAGTGATTCCAAAGGAATCCTGATAGACTTTGGACAGAAAATGTCATCTGCATCCAGAAAAAGAACTATGGAGAGTCAATGTAAATCAACACATGCTTTGTTCCCTTCTTTTTTGTTTCTTTTTCTCTCCATGCTTTTTCCCTTTTGCTGTTTTTTCTCCCCCAGCATGATTCATAAAGCAATGTGTATTAAAAATAAATAAATAAATAAAGTTCAGTACCTACAAAATAGTACCTTTTCCCCTTCCATACCATTTAAATTAGGACAATTTTTTCCCAAAGAGACAAGGAAGATATCTATTAAAATTCCCCGGGGGCCTAAGGTTCAACCAAAAAAAGAAGAAAGAATATTTTAATTTTGTCAGTGCATGTACACATATATGTATATGTACAATTTAATAATATGTGGGCATGTACATACACATACACACAAAGATATACATATATGTATATATGCATGTGCATTTGTATGTATGAAATTATTCTGGAAAAATTATAACTAAAATTTATTTCCCCACAATATTATTGTATTTCATGCAACCTACTAAAGCATTAGAAGAAGCATGGTTCATTGTCTAAATAACAACAACAAAAAATTGAATTAACCCTCAACTTTTATCAAATAGATTATGTGTGTCTGCAAAAGATAGCTAAACTTTCTGTGCTTCTGTTCCCTCATCTGAAAAATGATAGCAAAATAAGAGTGCTTCTAGAACAGCATAATTATTGTCTGAACAAACACTCAAGTATCACTGTTCACCTGACCTTTCCCCAAGATGTGTCTTTATATCAGCAAGTTCTTGTAAATAAAATACTTACTTCAGTAAGAACTGGGACAATTCTGCTTTTAAAAAAAATGTTGTAATTATGGTTGCCAATGGAGGGTTACAAAAGGATATGAATGACAAGACATGATTATCAGTTTCTCATATGTGAGAAATTCAGGCAGGTTATCTGAGACAGCTCCAGGAAATTTGATAGATAAAGATATATGTAATCATCAATAGTGTTTGATTCTGGTGACAAATTGCTACAATTTGTTTGATAATAGTTTATTTAACATTTTTGTATCAATATTCATTAAGGAAATTGGTCTATAATTTCTTTCTTAGTTTTGGATCTTCTTGATTTATGTATCAGCACATTTGTTTCATAAAAGGAATTTGGTAGAACTCTGTCATCACCTATCTTTCCAAATAGTTTATATAGTATTTCAATTAATTGTGTTTTTTAAAAATATTTCTTAGAATTCACTTGCAAATCCATCTGGCCTGGGATATTTTTTTTTTCCTTAGGGAATTCATAGATGGTTTGTTAAATTTCATTTTTCTAAAATGAGCTTACTTAAGAATTTTCTTTTCTTTTCTGTAGATCTGGTCAATTTATATGTATGTATATATCCATCCATTTTAATTAGATAGTGAGATTTATTGGCACACAATTGGAGAAAATATGTGCTAATTACTGCTTTAATTTCCCCTTCATTGGTGGTAATTTCACCCTTTTCATTTTTGATACTAGTAATTTGATCTTCTTCATTCCTTTTTTCTAATCAAATTAACCAAAGGTTTATCTACTATGTTATTGTTTTTCCCATGAAACAAACTTTTTGTTTTATTTGTTAGTTTAATAGTTTTCTTACTTCACTATTAATCTTTCTTTGATTTTCAGTTTCAAATTTGGTATTTAATTGTTGCTTTTAAATTTGTTCTTTTTCAAACTTTTTTTTGGTTGCATTCCCAATTATTTACTTCCTCTTTCTCTATTTTATTCATTCAAGTTTTGAAAGATATCAAAGTTTCCCTAATAACAACTTTGATTGCATGCCATAAGTTTTGATAAGGTCTTATTATTTGTCCTTCTCTTGGGTGAATTTATTTGTTTCAGTTTTGTTGTTGGAACCAATCATTTTTTAGGAATATATTATTCAGTTTTCAATTGATTTTAATTTTTTTCATATTCTTTATCAAAGGTAATTTTTATTTTCTCATCAATCTAAAAGGAATTCATTGAATATTTCTGCCTTTTTAAAAATTTGATTCTAAGGGTTTTATGCCCTAATACATGGCCAATTTTTGTGTAGTTGGCATATAACACCAAGAAACAATATAGTTCTTTCTATTCCCATTCAATTTTCTCCAGAGATTTATCATATCTAACACTTCCAAAATTCTATTAATCACCCTAATTTCCTTCCTTTTATTTATCTGGGGGGGGGAGAGCCAAAATGTTGAAGAGTAGACAGGTCTTTATCTGAGCTTCTCCTGGTGTCCCTCAGATCAACACCACATCAAGACTCTGAACTGGTTTTGGAGTGACAGAAGCCACAAATATTTGGAGTGTAACAAATTTCCAGCAAAAGATATTTTAGAAGAACTTCAGAAAAGGTCTGTTTCAATCAGGTGGAAGGGGGCAGATCTGAGCACCAGTGCAGTGCAGAGAGCTAGGGAGGTATGGTGGCTGCTCACAGGGGAATATACTAAAAAGCACTTGAGCAAAATACAGCAGTGTTGGCTACTTTGTCCTGGTTACAAGACAGTGAATCAGCAGATTAGCTGTGAGGCATCCAATAAAAATACAAAAGACAAATAGTGAACCTCTGAATCCCAAAATAATGCAGGACCTGGCCATGCCTACCAGGAACCAGAAATCCATCAGTTACACCAGCTTCAGGGCAGCCTAAAGCCATTGTCACCTGTAGAGGAAGCTTGGTACAATTTTCCCTTTGCCCTAAGAGCAGACCTCAACCTTTTAAAAAAAATAAGCAAAAAAATCAAAAAGAACTCTGACAATAGGTAACTTTTATGGAGAAATAGAGGAACCCTGAAGATCCTAAAGGCAAATCGTGTCCAGATGAAACCCCAATGGCTGATATGAATTGCTTCCCATCTCTCAAAACTTTCTTGGAGGAATTCAAAAAGGGTCTTAAAAGGAGTTAGAAGAAAAATGGTAGAAGAAAAATGGGAAAAGGAAATGAAAACTTTGCCAAGAGTTTGGAAAAGGAAACAAAGAAATTATCTGAAGAAAACTCCTTGAAAATAGATTTAGCGAAATGGAAAAATCATATCACTCCTCACAAAATAGATATGAAAAAGAAACCAATTTATGGAAAAGAGAATTTCTGAGGGAAAAAAATCCAATAAATAAAACACCTCATTTAAAAGTTCAATTAGCCAAATGAAAAAGGAAGCAAAAAAGCTATTTGAAAAAAATAATTCACTAAAAATTATAATTTAACAAATGGAAGTGAATGACTCAATCAGACAACAATAATTAATCAAATGGAACCAAAAGAATTTTTTAAAAATACAAGAAAATGTAAAATACCTCATTGAAGAAACAACTGACCTGAAGAATAGATCTAGGAGGGACAATTTGAAAATTATTAGACTTCCTGAAAACCATGATAATAAAAAAAAGTCTAGATATAACCTTTCAGAAAATCATCAAGGGAAACTGCCCTGCCTGGTGTCCTAGAACCAGAAGGTAAAATAGCCATTGAAAGAATTCACTGATCACTTCCTGAAAGAGACCTCAAAATGAAAACTCCAAGAAACATCATCATAGCTAAATTTCAGAATTATCAGAGTATGAGAGTATGAACTGTCCCGTAAAATGGAAGTGAGTAGCAGACTTTTACTGCATAAAATAGAGAAAGAAAAGATCAATGAATTGGGCATGCAACCAAAAAAGATAAAAAAAAGAATAAATTAAAAACCCACAAATAAATACCAAATTTGAAATTCTGAAAACATTTTGATTTATATAGTTCTGAGAGGGAAAGATTAAAGTCTCCCCCATAGTTTCACTGCCTATTTTCTCCTGTAACTAATTTAACTTCTCTTTTAGAAATTTGGATGTTAGCTCATTTGGTGCATATATATTCTTTTATTGATATTGTTTCATTGTCTAAGGTACTTTTAGCAAAATGTAGTTTTCTTCCTTATCTTTTAAATTAGATATATTTTTGGTTTTGCTTTGTCTGTGAGCATGATTATGCCCTACCCCCTCTTTTTTGGTCTGAGCTGCTGCATAATATATTCTCCTTAAGATTTTTACCATTACTCTGTATATATGTGTCTCAGCTTTAGGTGTGTTTCTTGTAAATGACATATTGTAGGATTATGGTTTTTTATCCACTCTGCTATTCTTTTTTAAGGGAGAGTTCAACCCATTCACATGAATACTTATAGTTACTGTGTATTTCCCTTCATTCTATCTATTGTCATGATAGAAGATAAGGTAGTGGTTGGAGTGAAATAAAAATAACATTAGTAAGAGAAGACAGAGGGGTAATAGGACATAAAGCAATAGGTGTTGTGGGTAAAAAAACAAAACAAAACACTAGAAAGAAAAGGAGGGGAGAAGTGTTAACAGATAAAGTAGTGGGTAGGGTGGGTTACAAAAAAAAAGCCACAACTAAGGATAGGGTGGAAAGAGAATAAATGCATGTACAAGGGAGAAAATAGGATGGAGGGAAATGCAGAGTTGGTAATCATAATTGTGAATGTGAATGGGATGAACTTTCCCATAAAACAGATGCAAATAACAGAGTGGATTAATAAAAAAAAAGAATTCTATAATATGTTGTTTACAAGAAACACACTTGACACAGAGAGACACATAGAGAGTAAAGGTAAAAAGCTAGAACAGAATTTATTATGCTTCAGCTGAAGTAAAAAAAAAAGCAGGGGTAGCAATTCCGATCTCAAATAAAGCAAAAGTAAAAATAGACTTATTAAAAGAGATAAGGAGGAAAGCAAATCTTGATAAAGGGTACTAAAAATAATGAAGTAGTAAAGATACTATATGTAAATGCATCAAGGGGTAAAGCAGGCAAATTCCTAGAGAAGATTTTAAGCCAGTACAGGAACACATAGATGCAAAGCCATTCTAATGGGGGACCTCAACCTTCCCCTCTCAGAATGAGACAACTCTAACCACAAAATAAACAAAAAAGAAACTAGAGGAGAAAATAGGACCCCAGAAAACCTAGATAAAATAGACCTCTGGAGACAGAAAAGAATATAAAGTTTTTTTTTTTTCTCAGCAGTACATGTTACCTACCCAAAAATTGGCCATAAAATAGGGCATAAAAATCTCACAATCAAATGCAAAAAGATAGAAATAGCACATTCTTCCTTTTCAGACCACAATGCAATAAAAATTATATTCAATAAAAGGTTGGGGAAAAGTAGACTAAAGACCAATTGGAAATTAATGAATCTAATTCTAAAGAATGAGTAGGTCAAAAAACAAATCACTGAAACAATCCATAATTTTATCCAAGAAAATGGCAATAATGAAATGATATACCAGTGGAATGTAGCCAAAGCAGTCCTTTGGGGAAATTGTATATTTCTAAATAGCAACATGAATAAAATAGAGAAAGAGGAGATCAATGAATTAGGCATAAAACTAAAAAAAGTTAGAAAAAACAACAAATTAAAAATCCCTAATTAAAAAGCAAATTAGAAATTTTGATACTCAAAGGAGAGATTAATAAAATAGAAACTAAGAAAACTATTGAACTAATTAAAAAACTAAGAGTTGGTTTTATGAAAAAGCTAACAAAATAGATCAACCTTTGGGTTACTTGATCAGAAAAAGGAAAAGCAACAACACAACAAATCACCAGTATCAAAAATGAAAGGGGGGAACTTACCACCAATGAAAAAGAAATTAAAGCAATAATTAGGATCTATTTTGCCCAACTCTATGGTAATCCAACCAGAATGGATAAATATTTGCAAAATTATAAACCACCCAGGTTAATAGAAAATAAAATAAAATACTTAAACAGTCCATTTTATAGAAAAAAAAGAAATTGAAGAAGTTATCAATGAACTCCCTAAGAAAAAAATCTCCAGGTCAGATGGATTCACAAGTGAATTCAACCAAACATTTAAAGAATAATCAATTCCAATATTATATAATTATCTGGAAAAATAGGTAAAGGAGGAGTGCTGCCAAATTCCTTCTAAGACACAAATATGGCACTGATACCTAAAGCAGGAAGAACCAAAACAGAGAAAGAAAACTACATTCTAATCTCCCTAATGAATATTGATGCAAAAAAATAAATAAAATATTAGCAAAGACACTACAGTAACTTATCAGCAGTGTAATACACTTTGACTAAGTGGAATTTATATCAGGAATACAGGGCTGGTTCATCAGGAAAACTATTACCATGATCAACCACATAAATAACAAAACCAATAGAAATCATATGAGAATATTAATAGATGCAGAAAAAAAACTTTTGACAAAATACAGCATCCATTCAAAAAGACTAAGAGAGCATAAGGATAAAAGGGCTTTCTTTAAAATTATAAGCAGTATCTACCTAAAACCTACAGCAAGCATTATTTGTAATAGAGAGAAGAGGGACATATTCCCATTAAAATCAGAGGTGAAACAAGATCTCCATTATCTTCACTATTATTCAACTTTGTATTAGAAATGTTGGTTTTAGCAATAAGAGAAGAAAAAAGAAATGAAAGGAATTAGAATAGGCAATGAGGAAATAAAACTATCACTTTTTGCAGATGATATGATGATATGCTTAGAGAATCCTAGACAATCTTCCAAAAATCTAGTGGAAACAATTCAGAGCTTTAGCAAAGTTGCAAGAAACATATATAGATAGATAGATAGATAGATAGATAGATAGATAGATAGATAGATAGTTGCTATACAAGAAAAGTTTATAAAATAAACTGAATTAGATAATCAGCATTTCTATATATTACTGACAAAGCCAATCAGCAAGAGGCAGAAAGAGAAATTCTATTTAAAATTATTGTGGACAAAATAAAATCTTGGTGATCTACCTGTCAAAGCAAACCCAAGAACTATATGAACACAATTACAAAATACTTCCCACACACGAAAAAAAAAATCAGATTTAAACAATTGGAAAAAATATTAGTAAAGAAAGAACGATTATGTGAGGATCAATTATGAAGGATTTGGTTCTTCTCAATGGTTCAATGAACCAAAGCAATCCCAATCGACTTTGGACAGAAAATGCTATCTGCATCTTGAAAAAGAACTAAGGAGATTGTTTGTAAATCAATACATGTTATGTTCAATTTTTTTCAATTTTTTTTCTCTCTCCCATGATTTTTCCTTTTTGCTCTGATTTTTCTCTCCCAACATAATTCACAAAACAATGTGTATTAAAAATAAATAAATTAAAAAATATATTGGCTTTACCTACCCATGAATAATAAATGTTACTTAATTATTTAAATATGAGTATATTTATATAAAAAGCATTGTGTTCATGTTTATATAGTTCCTATATCTGTTTTGGTAGGTATACATTAAAGTACTTTATACTGTATAGGCATTTTAAATGGTATTTTAAAAAGGGGAATAATATTGCTCACACAATGTAGTTTCTCTATTTTTCACTTTTGATTATTTGTCTGAAACCACAATTACTATCTCTGCTTTTTTTACATAAGTTACACTACTCTCCTTTATTTATTTTATTTTTCTAGCTAATATTCTAGAAAGCATGAAACCTGTTTCTTGTCTGTTTTATTTGCTTGTATTTTTTTAATAGAAAGGAAAAAAGTGAAACAATTAATTGGTTATGCCTCCTGCTGCACACTGGTAGGGACAATTACTGCATTTGTAAACAATGAAAAGCCAATAATGAACAAACTTTCCCATTATTCCTCATTACTTTATATCTTTATCTCAGCCTCTTCCATGTCATAGCAACAGAATTGGACATAGTGGAAAGATTCAATCTGGCCAATTTACCACAGCTTATTTATGAAATTGTTTATAGACATTACCTCCAAATACTAGCCCTACTGCTTCAAGGACTATGCTACCAATAAATGGTGAATTAGACTAACCAATCTTGGTGTCTCATGTAGGCATGCTATGTATGACCAGATAAAACTATTATGAAATAGTCTAAGCAACTGACATTTGAGCTATTTTGAAATTAAAAAACTTTAGACATTTAATTTTCTTTTAAAAAATCTATTTTTAAAACTTTTTCTTGCATTTATTTAAAGGTTTATTTTCTTGTTAACTTTTGACTATTGTGACAAAAAATGGTGCTTATTTGAGCAGGATGGGAAGGCATTTTCAACTAAAAAACAAACAAAAAACCACCCCACTATTATTATTATCTATTAAATCACAGCTCCATTTGAATATTTTTTTAATGGATGAAAGAAACAGCACTATTTTGTACTTAGATAATGAGCAAGTAATATCAACAATCTAATCCTCTTCTCCTGTTTCAACAAGTCTTGAGCACTATTTGAAAACTTGTCATTCATTCATTTATTTATGTATTTTTCTTATTTATTTATTTGGTATGAAGCTTATTTATTTAATTGATGAAACATCACAGTTTTACTTGTGGGTAAATATCAGTTTCCTTTTGGAAATAATGATAATTATTTTCATTGTTTTATCAAAAGATTTTTTTTCCCTTAACCTCAGAGTGGTTTCCATAGCTGTGTGAGGTACAAGCTGAGATTTCTGCACCTTCTGCTTTTGCCTTGACAAGGAAGTTAGGTAAATGGGTGAATTCTTAGGAGTGTTTAACAGGAGCAAAAATGGCAGAGAGGTAGTCATGGAAAAACATTTAATCTTTTCATCTAAAAAATTTTTATTTGGAAAAGGTATCATTGAATTAAGTAGCCTTTCTAATCCAGTTTACGTTAAATATTTCCAAGGTGAAGCAAATGCTTTATGCAACCACAATTCTTTGCCTTTCCACTTTACTTATCATATTTGATGTTTTACCCTGGAGCCATCATATCATCAATTTATGAAATTCTTAAGTAAAGAAATTCTTCATTCTTAGAGTCTAACTGGGACACTAAGAGGAAGTAACCCTCCCAGGGTAACAAAGTTTCTTTGAGTCAGAACAAAACTTGAACCCAAGTCTTTCTTTTCAATTCCAAGTTTATTGCTCTATTATAATGTATCACTTGTTCCTTATTATATTTTTTCCTAGAATCATATAATTCAAAGCCTATCTAATTTAACCCTTTCATTTTTGTAGATAAGGAAATTGAGGTTTATAGAGGTTAATAACTCAGAGTCACATAGCCAATTAGTAACAAGAGAAAAAACCTTTGAATTTTTAGCATTGAATTCTTTTTGCTATCTCATGGTGCCTTATATGAAAGCTGTTATTTTACTGTTGTTAGTAATAAAATATCAGTGATAATCATTAGAGCAAATAAGGCCATATTACTAAAGAAAGTCAATTATATTTCCCTTTCATGTCCCTGTAATTAAAAAGAAGAAACTTTACTAAGGTATATCCTCTGCCCACTGATGGGGGAATAGCCGCCAATGTGTTTGATTTAATTAAATATTTTGCTGCAACCTTTCATAAAAATCTAAATAACACATAAGGACAGAGTATTAAGTAAATTTCTATACTTAAAGGATGATTAATTATAATGGCCCAAACCCAGTAAGTTAAGTTGAATACTAATCTGATAACAGAGTTGGGAAATAAGCCAGTATTATATAGAGGCCTGAGTGTTTTCTCTCCTTTTGACAGGGGAAGAAAAAGGGGGTGGGGGAAGAAAGAAAAACAGAGAAACTTATTAAAAGTGGTATTTATTTTGCCAAAGTTCCACTTATCACAGTTCCCTTCAGATCTGTTTGTAACATAAAAGGTGAATTTTGCATGCCTTACTTCTCATTCATCCATACTAAATATATATCCTTCATGAATTTGATACTTATCTCTGTAAATGTCCAGGTGTGTGAGGTTGTATTTTTGTTTAAACAATGAAGGAAGGAATGAAAAGGGAGGAAGTGACCTGAACCTACAATTTACACATGTATTTTTTAGAATGTACATGCTTATTGTACACGGGCAGTTTAAGGGGTAAGTCTAGAGGCCTAGGTAGCTGAAAGCTGCTTTGAGCAGTTTTAATTTACAGAGCAAATAACTAGGAGATTGTCCCATATCTCATAGATTTACAGGGCCTAGACAAATAGCTCACAGGACAAGTCAAAGCATAAAGCATAATTCAAATTTTCACCAATAGATACAACTGGAAAACATCTTGAATACAACATGGGAATTTTTTTTGTTGTTCTGATATATTAAAGAAAAGAATCCTAGCTTTTTTTCCCCTACAGATTTAGCACTTACCCAATTTCTTCCCCTTTTCACCTTCACAACTACAAGACCTCATTTCTCTTCTTTCAGATTTCTGAAACTGGAAATGATATAAAGTTCTAGAATCCTATCTCCCTGACAACTAATATATTTCTTTCTTCTACTCAGCTCAATTTATCCTTGTCACTTTCCTCTGTCTTTATTTTATTGTATTAAATAAATAAAGATTATTCAATTGATGGATTTTCAAACTTTTATTGTTTCAATTATATTCTAAAAACTGTGATCAGTAATGGGTATACAAATAAAAAGAATGAAATAACTTTTCACAAGAATTTGTTTTTTCCCTGAAAGTTTCTGTTTTAAATTTTCTACTTGGGTTATTAGTATTGTGTTTCTGTTCATGTGAAAAAGTTCCACAAATTGGTTATTTTTGGGTAAAGGAATTTAAAAAGTGTATAACTGCTTTTTATAGCTGTCTTCTATCATAAAGTTTCTGTATTCAGAAGACATAGTTTCCTCCAAAGAGAACATTTTTTCCAAGTATGGGGTAAACTAGCTAGCTATTGAGATCTCTCAAGTTCTATGTTTCTTAGTCAAAAATGCTATGATTATTGGTGTGGGAAGTATCTATATGAACAACACACAAAAAAAGAATGAATGAATGAGTAGAAAGCAATTTTTAGATTCTTACTATTTTTCAAGCACTGTGTTAAAAGTGCTGGAGAAAGTAACATGAAAATTAGACAGTAGTCCCTGCCTTAAGGACATCCTCAATTCTAATGTTTTTATTTCTTTAAAAAAAAATTTAATATTTTCCCCAGTTACATTCAATTTTTTTACATTTATTTTTAAGATTTTTGAATTCTAGGTTTTCTCCCTTAAGCCAACTCACAATTAAGAAACCACATATAAAGTTTTGCAAAACATTTCCATAAAAGTCAAGTTGTGAAAGAAAATATAGATTGTGCACTCTAATATAAACAAAAACTCTCAAAAAAAATTAAGTTAAAAGTAAAGAGAGAGATAGAGAAAGAATTCTTCATTCTGTATTCAGACACAAATCAGTTTCTTCTCTGGTTATGAGTTGAATTTTTTATCATAAGTCCTTCAGAGTAATTGTTGTATAAAGTAATCGTACTACTGAGAATAACAGTCCTTTACAGCTGGCTATTCCAGAACATTACTATAACCTTGTGTACAATATATTTCACTTTGTTCATAGAGGACTTTTCAAGTTTTTGTTTTTGTTTTTGTTTTTCTTTGAGAACATTTTTTCCCAGGGAACAATAATATTCCATCAGAGAAACTTGTTTTGAAAAAAAATTTAACAATTACTATTATATTTCCTCTCATTTATTCTGCTTCTTCTTTCACCCTGTTGCTGCTCAAAAATGTTTTACTACTAACCACTTCTTCCCCTAATATGCCCTCCCTTTTATCACCAAACCCCCTTCCCATATCCCATTCCCCTCCTATTTTCCTGCAGAGTAAGATGGATTTTTACACTCCTATTGAGTATGTTATTTCCTACTTGAGATAATTTTGATGAGAGTAAGGTTAAGTCACTCACCCTCTTTATCCCTTCCCCCCCAATGTAAAAGTTTTCTCTTGTCTCTTTTTAATGGCAGATAATTTGCCACTTCTCCTTTTCTCTTTCTATCAGTACATTCCTCTCTCACTCCTTAATTTCATCATTTAAAAAAAAAGATATTATCCCTTCATATTCAATTCATACCTGTACCCTGTCGATATATATATATATATATATATATATGTATATGTATATATATATACTCCTTCTAACTGCCATAATAATGAGAACAGTCTATTGAGTTACAAGTATCATTCTCCCATGAAGGAATATAAACAGATAAACTTCATTAAGTCCCTTCTTATACCACTTTCCTGATTACTTTCTTATGCTTCTCCAAAGTCCTGCATTTGAAAATCAGATATTCCATTCAGTTCTCATTTTTTCTTCACAAATACGTGAAAATCCTCTGTTTAATTGAATTGACTACTTATTCCTTTGAAGGATTATACTCAGTTTTGCTGGGTAGGTGATTCTTGGTTACAAACCTAGCTCCACTGCTCCCCAGAATATCACATTCCGAGCTCTCCAGTCTTTTAATATAGAAGCAGCAAAATCTTTTGTTATCCTGACTATGGCTTCATTATACTTGAATTGTTTCTTTCTGGATGCTTGTAATATTTTCTCATTGACCTGGGAGTTCTGGAATTTTTCTATAATATTCCTGGGAGCTTTTATTTTAGGATCTCTTTCAGTTGGTGATTGGTATATTCTTTCAATTTCTATTTTACACTTTTGTTCTAGAATATCTGGAAAGTTTTCCTTGATAATTTCTTGAAAGATGATGCATAGGGGCAGCTAGATGTCATGGTGGATAGAACACCAGCCCTGAAGTCAGAAGGATCTGAGTTCAAATCTGATCTCAGACACTTAACATTCCCTAGTGTGACCCTGGGCAAGTCACTTAACCTCTATTGCCTCAGCAAAAAGCAAAAAAAAAAAAAAAGAAAGAAAGAAAAAAAGCAGAAAAAAAAGAAAGATGATGCATAGAATTGTTTTATTGATCATGACTTTCAGGTAGAGCAATAATTTTAAATGATCTCTCCTGAATCTATTTTCCAGATCAATTGTTTTTCCAATGAGATATGTCACATTTTTTTCTATTTTTTTCATTTTTTTGTTTTGCTTTATTATATTTTGATTTCTCATAAAATCATTAGCTTCCATTTGCTCAATTCTATTTTTTAAGAAATTATTTTCCTCATTGAACTTTTGTACCTCTTTTCCCAATTGACCAATTTTGCTTCTAAAGACCATTCTTCTCATTAGTTCTTTGTATTTCCTTTTGTACCTCTCCCAATTATTTCCCTAATTTTCCCTTTATCTTTCTTACTTGACTTGATCCCAGTTCTAATTTTTCTTTGAGGCTTTGGATGTAGGAACTTTCATTTTGTTATCATCTTCTGGGGGTGTGTTTTGATCCACCCTGTCACCATAATAATTTCCAATGGTCAGAAACACTTTTTTGTTTTCTGCTCATTTTCCTAGCTTATTTCTCTGCTTTTAACTCTTTGTTAAAGTAGGGCTCTGTTTCCAGGGTGGAGGGTGCACTGTCCCAAGCTTCAGGGGTTTCGCACAGCTGTTTTCAGGGATCCTTCAAGAAATCTGATCACAAGCTCTCTTTTCTGTCTTGGAGCTATCAGATGTGTTCTGGCCTCACTGTAATTGTAAGATCTAGTGTGTTGGCTGGGCTGAGGCTCTGCTGACTGGGGCTTCACTGGGATTGCACACCAGACTTGCACCCCATTGCCACAGATCCTCTCCACTGACCTTCCAAGTCCTCCTTGGTGTCCCTGGGCTGAGAGTCCCAGAATCCTCCAGCACTGCTGCTGATTGAGAGGTCTACCTCTCTGATGCTAGAATCAGAGACAGAGCTAGGGAGAGGCTGGGTCTGCCCAGGGATTGTGGGCTGGGGTTCTCTGGTTCCACACACCTTTTCTGCTGACTTTCCAGGTCCTCTTTGATGTCTCTGGGCTGAGAAGTCTAAAAATCACCCATAGTCCTTCTGATTTAGAGATTGGCTTGGTCAGGGGCTGGTTGTGGAGCTGCACCAGCACTTCCATCTTAGTGTCATGGATCTTTTCTGCTGAGTTTTTAAGCTGTAATTTGCTGGAAAATATTCTATTCCATCTTTTTGCTTGTTTTGATGCTCTAAAATTGATTTGGTGTCATTATTTAAAGGAACTTGTAGCAGTTTAGGGGAGAGTTTGGGCAAGTTCCTGCCTTTATTCTGCCATCTTATTTTTTAAAGAATGTTATTTTCTTCAAATTTTTTGAGTCTTTTAGCAAGCTGTTGATTTATTTTTCATGATTTTCTTGTATCATTCTCATTTCTCTTTCCATTTTTCCTCTACTTTTTAAATTTGATTTTCAAAATCTTATTTGTGCTCTTCCATAGCCTTAGAACACTTCAGATTTTTCTTGGAGACTTCCAGTGCTGTGACAGTAATTTTTTAACAGTGGCTATCTTCCCTCAAAGTACTTATGATATGTTATTAATTTGAATTTCAATTATTAACATTTTATCCATTACTGTTTCTTGACAATAAAAGAAATTGAAGTCTGATTTGTAGCCTTTGCTTATTTCTGAGATGTAAATTTGAATATTTAAATTGTGACAATATGCACATCTGTGGTGGTATCAACTGATACCAGGATACCACTGAAGAGTCTGCATGGTAGTACCATGAAACTGCTACTCAAGATTTCATAGTCTCTTAAAGGAACAGTAATCATTATTTAAAGTCTCTGTTGAAGAGGTTATTTTAGCTGTTGTTACATAGCTCCCCAGAGCTGAAAGACACTTATTCTAAAACCTATTCAATAACTAATAGTCCATCTGCTGCATGAAAATTTCCAGTGAGAAGGAAATCTCCAGATGTATCTTATTCCACTTTGGAACCATGCTACCCAAGCTCAAATTTGCCTCTTTGCATCTCCCATCCTTTGCTCCTGATTCTACCCTCACTTCAATTCAATTCACTCATATGTAATGGCATAAACCCTCTGATGTGATGGTTGCCTACAAGAATGAAGTATAAACAACAACAACAACAAACCATAAAATCCAAGCAAAGCAAGTTTAATCCCTTCTTCCATGTGGCAGCCCTTTAAATACTTGAAGACAACTATTAAGTCCCCTTTAATACTCCTATACTTCAGGTTTAACAATCCCTGTTCCATCCATCAGTCTTCATGTGGCATAAATTTGAATGTTTTCACCATCCTTATTTTATTTCTATGGACCCTAACTTGCTTATTCACATAATTACTAAAATAAAACTTCATTATATTTCAGATGTAATCTGAACAAAATTATAGTGTGGCTATCACATCCTTATTACTGGTTCATAGTCTTCCTTTAATCTTTTAACCCTAACTCCTGCCCTTACATTAAGGGCATCCATATGCATGATAATATCTTATAAACACCCAAATTTTCTATTCCTCACTCTCCTCAAATCCCATGAGATTTACTTCCACTCTGCCTAAGCTACACATAAGCATCATAATTTTGCTCTTGTGATTATTCACAAGTATTTTCTTTCTAGATCACTAGATCTAGATTAGATCATAATATAACTCTTTTTAAAAATAATTTTGTCATTTATTTTTGACATTAAAAATGAGTTCTAAATTTTCTTCCTTATAGAGACCTTTTGTCCTCATAAGGAAGAAAAAGAATAGGGCATCAATTATACACGTGAAATCATACAAAATGTTTCCATATTAGCCATATTTCAAAAAAAGCAAGAAATACAAGTGAGAAAATCATACTTCAATTTGCACTTAATTTATTAGTTCTTTTTTTTTTGGAGGTGGAAAACATATTTTCTTCATGAATGCTTCAGAGTTGTCTTGGATCATTGAGATGATAAGAGTAGCTTAGTCTTTCACAGTTGATCATTACAACATTGCTGTTGCTGATTGCACATAATCTCTCAGTTCTCATTTCACTATGTATCAGTTCATTTAAGTCTTGGCATGTTTTTCTGAAACCATCCCTTCATTATTTCTTATACCACAATGGCACTCCACCACAATCTATGCTGCAACTTCCTCAATTTTTTCGCCAATTCCAATTCTTTGACATTTCTATAAAAATAGCTGCCATCAATATTTTCCTTTTTATTTGATCTATTTTTTTTTTTTTTTTTTCTTAGGCAATTGGGGTTAAGTGACTTGCCCAGGGTCACACAGCTAGGAAGTGTCTGAGACCAGATTTGAACTCAGGTCCTCCTGACTTCAGGGGTGGTGCTCTATCCACTGCGCCACCTAGCTGCCCCTATTTGATCTATTTTAATATAGACTTAATAGTGGTATTTTATCCTGTCAGAGAACAAAAAGACAAAAAGCAAACACAGTTTGTTCTGCAGAATGGCTATATTACTCTACTAGTAGTGCATTAACATATCTATTTTTTTCCCTCACCTCTTCCAGAATTTGTCATTTCTGATAGATGTCAGGCAGGTGCCTTGGAGTTATTTTAATTATTAAACAATGAGTTAGAGCATTTTTAAATATGTCTATAGATAGATTTGCTTTTTTTTCTTCTGAAAAAAATAAAAATTTATATCATTGGGCCATTTATCAATTGGGAGATAACTTTTATTTTTACAAATTTGATTCAGTTTTAGACTCAGTATATTTTTGAAAAATGAGGCCTTTATCAGAGAAACTTGTAGAAATTTTTGATATTATTCCATTGATCCATTTAACATAATGTAATTTCCCTGATTATCTCTTGATTAGTTCTATTTTTATTTTTGTTTTGTCTGAGATCATGATTGCTATACATGCCTTTTAAATTCAGCTGAAACATTAAATTCTATTCCAGCTCTTTATTTTAATTCTATGTGTGCCTTCGTGTTTCAAAATGTGTCTCTTGTAAACAACACATTTTTGGATTTTGTTTTTTAATCCCTTTTGCCATATGTTTCCATTTTATGGGTGAGGTCCTTCCATTCACATACACAATTATGATTGTTAACTGTGTTATTTTCCATCTTCTTCTGTTTCTTCCTTTCTTTGTTTTTTTCTTCTCCCTCTTCAAGTCAAATTGCTTGCAAATACTGCCTCCTTAGTCTGTCCTTCCTTTTATCATACTCCCTTCCTACTCCTTCATCATTCCCCCCACCAAAAAAAAAAATTTCCTGAGTTGTTTGTCTGGGAAAATTTCTCATCCTGACCTCTTGTGGCTCTGAAACTTCAAAATTTTATTTGATACATTAAAGTAGTTTCGTAGTATTGTTGGGAGAATTTAATTAATTTGCTTCCTGTACTCCACCTTAATGGTTTTGCCTAGAATGAATTTTTTCACTCTTAAAGAAGTTTCTTCTTTTTGAAGGTCTTTAAGTAAAAGTAGGATAGGCACTTGTTGGATATATTATGGTTGATACTCATTTTGTATATAGGGGTTAGCCTAGATCACATTAAGATCTCATATGATTCTCATTCTTTGTGAAAGACTAATATTATCCCCTTCTGGAATTATAAGTGCCTTTCACATTTTTTTTCCTTTTTCCCATTATGCAATACTAACTTTTCTGAAAATCTTTCAAATAAGCAGGTTAATATCTTTGTTTTTTTCTTTGATGAAGCAGACTATACATGGAATCGAAATCACTTTAAATAAATTATGATGATTCTTTCTTCCTTTTTTTAGTCCCTTTTCCCAAAATGCTCATTTAGACCCTCCTAGATATTCATAACTTCCTCTTTTTTTTTTAAACAGTACTACTAAAGCACATATAAATTATATGCCCTCAACCTAACTCCCACTCTTACTAATAACGTAGTTTCTAAGAACTATCCTGAATCTACTTTTAAGTGTTTTAGAGATAGAGATGATAGTTTCTGGTTGACTTTATATCCATGTTCTCAAATCCCCAATGGTGTGCATTGTCTCAAAATTTTACATTGAGAAACATTCAGTCATCTGATCTTAGAAAAATTTTAGAAAGGTTATTTACTTTTAAAAAATATTTTATTAAAGCTTTTTAATTTTCAAAAGATATTCATGGATAATTTTTAACATTAACCCTTGTAAAATCCTGCATTCCAATTTCCCCCCATTCTCCCCACCCCTTCTCATAGATAGCAAATAATCCAATATATATTAAACATGTTAAAAATATATGTTAAGTCCAATATGTGCATATATATTTATACAATTATCTTGCTGCACAAGAAAAATTAAAAAAGGAAAAAAATGAGAAAAAATAAAATGAAAGCAAAACACACACACACACACATACACACACATACACACACACATACAAAGAGTAAGAATGCTATGCTGAGACCACACTCAATTCCCACAGTCCTCTCTCTAGATGTAGATGGCTCTCTTCATCACAAGGTCATTGAAACTGGTCTGAAACGGTCTCATTGTTGAGAAGAGCCACATTCATCAGAATTGATCATCGTATAATCTTGTTATAGCCATGTATAATGATCTCCTGGTTCTGCTCATTTCATTTAGCATCAGTTCATGGAAGTCTCTCCAGGCCTCTCTGAAATCATCTTGCTAATCTTTTTTATAGAACAATAATATTCTGTAACTTATTCAGCCATTCTCCTGGTGATGCAACCATTCAGTTTTCAGTTTTTAGCCACTGCAAAAAGGGCTGCCACAAACATTTTTGCATATGTGGGTCCCTTTCCCTCTTTTAAGATCTCTTTGGGATAAAAGCCCAGTAGAAACATTGCTGGATCAAAGGGTGTGCACATTTTGATAGTCCTTTGGGCATAATTACAAATTGCTGTCCAGAATGGTTGGATCATTTTCTTGTCACTACAAAAAGGGCTGCCACAAATATTTTTGCACACATGGGTCCCTTAGAAAGGTTATTTACTAAGAAGATATAAGAAGAGCTGTGACACACATACCCATCTTCAATAATCTGTGATATTCTCCTCCAAGTACATTTAAAATCCAGAGGAAAGTGATCTCCTGCCCAGCTAATACCTGTAGCGAAGTGGTAACTCGCAACCCTTGAGCATCCTATTCTCCCATTTGTGAAATACCCAAGGAGATCCCCTTGGGCATGGTGAAGTCTCTTTCCTGAGATCCCTAATGTTGTGATAACTTTGACTCTCAGTGTTATTGATATTGCCACCAGCTGATCTGGGGAAAACTTTGAGGAAACTAATGAAAATTTGAACAGCCTAACATCCCCTAGACCCTTCCAAATTTAATGTGATCATCTGATTAAAAGGGGTCAGGGAAGATTAAAGCTGAAACCACAGACTTCTCTACCTCCTGACAACTCTTCCTCATGAAAGTCAGCCAGATCTTCATAGATGTTTTCATTCCAGGCAACCCATCTTTTCTCAACTTTCTTGATAATTTATAAGTAATTTATTTATTAGTGGTGATCAGGGTGGTCATGATGGTAGGTCACATTTCCATGCTTCCAGGATTCTTATTCAAAGTCACACTGGTTTGTGGGCCCTAAATACATAATTTAAAATCATACATAATTAAGGTTCTTTTTTATTACTTGCATATGTATTCTCATTTAGTTAAGATGCCAAAGCTAAAATGATATTATATGTTTTCAACTGTAGTCATCCATTATTACATCTTTGTTCTTGTAGGCAAATCCTTGTTGATTCTGCCAAAGTAGTATAGTCCATTTGTGACTCTGAACTTGTCAAATAAATCTATATGTCCATGTATGTTATAGTGGCTTTTGGTCATAATATAGATAAAATCCAAAGCCCTCACTTTTCTTTGTCTAGGATATTCCTGACATTTCTTATCTCTTCTCCACCCATCATCTATGTCCTATGTTTCTTAAACACAAAACTCCATGTCCCCTTTTTGTACCTTTCTAATGATTATTTCCCATTTCTAGAATATATTCCTACCTTATTTCCACCTTATAGAATCCCTCAGCAACTTGACAAGCCCTACTATTATGAAAACTCTCTTGGTTCATTCAAATGGAAATGCTTCCCTTACTAAGTTATGTTGCTAGTTGTTGTTGGTGCTGTTGTTCTTAGCATTTTTCTCTATATATCAATATATTTATTCATTTTCTTCCTTGATAGATTGTAAATGCATTAATAGCAAGCAAGGAAGAAAATAAGTGTTTATTTAGTGGCTGTTACATATCAAGTACTATACTAAACATTTTACAAATAGCTCATTTATCCTTACAACAATCCTGTATTGTGGGTGCCATAATTATTCCCATTTTACAACTGAGAAAAATGAGGCAGAAAGAGGTTAAATGACTTAAACCAGGATCACACTTCTATTAAATATCTGAGGCTAGAGTTGAACCTGACTCCAGATCCCGTGAAGTACCTTCCTGCTAAGGGATTTTTGATTTTTTTCTCTGCTTTTCTTGTCAGGCACAGTAATTATTTAATAAATACTTATTGATTACCTGATGCTTTCCAGTTATTTTAACCAGTTTTTACTTCCTAAAATAATAATAATTTCATATTTTTCAATATACTTTTAATTTTTCTTGGTACTTTCTTTAGTGGTAGTGAATCTCATTATTGTTATTATTTTGCAGAAAAAGAAAAAAAAAGAACCTTTGAGGAGATTTAAATAAAATATTCAGAACTCATTAATTATTTTCTATATAGTCTCACTGGGGCAGTAGACAAATGAAAATTCTGTTACCTTCTTTACTTCCTACATTAAACTTCTACTTAAAATTAATGAAGAACAAAGTTGGAATTCAAACCCAGTTCTTCTGATTCCAACTCCAGTGTACCTTTTCCATTTTATGCCTCTCCCTCTTACAAGTGAACTTTCCCCTAATGCCTGTTGCACCCTAGACTAAAGCTCTTTTTTATTTTAACCACCTTGATTATTTGTCTTGTTCCAAAATGCAAATAACTCTTGAAATCTGAAGTTGCTTTTATCTTCTAACCTTTAATCAACCTGGATTCTTCTGTGCATTTTTCTCCCTAGGCTGTCATTCTTTGTCTAGGTCTACCCTTGCCACAGTGAGTGTGGGATTTATGAACCAAGATCAAGATAGGCACATTGTTTCTATAATTCATTCTATGCTACAACAAAGTATGGCCAACCATGCATTACCTCCAATATTTAACCAGGTTGATATGGTTTCAATAGTAGAGTGAAAATATTGTGACATTGAAATGCTAATGTAAATTCAGTTTAAGAGACATTCCCATTCCTGTGCACTCCTCTACAGCTGTTATTTATAGTACTCTCTTGTCAGAGCTCCCCAAGGAAGTTTGCTATTTCCTCCAATTTCTGCCAGGTGCACCTCATGGAGGCTACAGAGTCAATCAGGCAAAGCCCTGACAAAAGCAGATAGAAAGGAGAAGAGGGAAAGTAGAAAGGATTCTCTAAATCAAAGTGGCTATAGAGAACACTTGGGGAAAAAAAATGATAACAAGGGGCATAGCACACATTACCCACACATACTCAAAAATTTTTTGTCATTCAGGTCCCTTGATGAGACTTCTCACACTCTTTGAAATTACACTTACAAAGATAAATAATTCTTTGAGATGATCCAGAAAAAGAATGCATTCACAATTTTTTCTCTTGCCATAAAATTCTTTTTTTTTAGCCTAGCTAATTTTTTTTATTAAAGCTTTTTATTTGCAAAACATATGCATAGGTAATTTTCAACATTGACCCTTTTAAAGCTTTCTGTTACAAATTTTTCCCTCCTTCCTCTACCCTCCTCCCCTAAGTGGCAGGAAGTCTTCTACATGTTAATTATGTTAAAAATACTTGACAAATTGAATGTGTATACATATTTACACAGTTATCTTGCTGTACAAGAAAAATCATATCTAAAAAAAAAAAAAAACCTGAGAAGGAAAACATAATGCAAGCAAACATCAATAGAGAGTGTGAAAATGCTATGTTGTGGTCCACACTCAGATCCCACAGGCCTCTCCCTGAGTATATATTGCCATAAAATTCTGAGGCAATCAAATAAAATGGTGGGAGGATTTTCTGAGAAGGTATAGGATTAATGGTGGAGAGGACCTTAGAGACTATCTTATACAATTCCCTCATTACATACTTGTTGAAACTGAAGTTCATGGATGCTGACTACTGCAACATCATGCAGGTAAAGGAATCTTAACTTTTATTTTTTTTGGTCTCATAGACTATTTTGACAATCTAATAAAGCCAAGATGCCTGCTAAAGAAAAAAAGAAAGAAAGAAATGAAGGAAGAAAAGATAGAAGGAAGGAAGGAAGGAAAAAAAGACAAAAGGAGGAGATGGAGGAAGAAGGAGGAAGGGAGGGAAAGAGAAAAAATATCAAATTACAATGGAAAATATATTTAAATAAAATTTTCAAAATTTTCCCCTTAAAAGTTCATAGTACCCAGATAAAGAAACTCTAGCATAGATTATTATCAACAGAGAAAATTTGACCCTATGTACTCTGACTTCAAAGTTAATACTTTTAATAATTTGAATCACTTCATACCTTATCTGTAACCCAAATTGTTCATAACATTCTTTTGGGCACATTAAAAACAATTTTTGACCAATGATTTATAAATATAAAGTATTTTAGCCTCCCTTCTCCCACAGCGGATCACCCAAATCATCTGAAATTAATAATCTTAGAGAATTACACAAGTCAAATAAATAAATAAATAAATAAAGTTTTATGGTCACAGAATAAGCATATATCCTAAGGAAGACTTGACCATTGACCTTCCTGATTCTGAACCTGACTCTACCTTAAATACCCACATTGCCTCTCACTGGACAAAGAGCAAAGTTTACTAAATATATGAAGAAATTTGAAAGTAAATGAACACTGTAATGTTTTATCAGGTATGAAGAAAGCTGTTTTCTTGGTAAAAGGAATTAAGATGGTCACTGAGACAAATATTTCTGTTATGCAAATGACAATTTTGGGATAAGCAAAATTATACAGTTGTCTATGTAAAAAATAACATTTAGAATAAACATTTCAAAAATATGAGTAGATTTGAAATGTAAATAAGTTAAAAACGTACAATATATTCAGATCCTAGAAATATTTTGGATTATTCACTGCACACCAAGATAAGATCTAAATGGGTTCATGATCTAGATACAAAGAGTGATATTATAACCAAATTAGAGGAACATAGGATAGTTTACCTCTCAGACCTGTGGAGATGGAATAAATTTATGTCCAAAGAAGATCTGGAACTCTTAATTGAACACCAGATAGATAATTTTGATTATATTAAGTTAAAAAGTTTCTGTACAAACAAAACAAATGCAGACAAGATTAGGAGGGAAGCATCAAATTGGGAAATCATCTTTACATTTAAGGGTTCTGATAAAGGTCTCATCTCTAAGATATATAGAGAATTGTCTCATATTTACAAGAATTCAAGCCATTCTCCAATTGATAAATGGTCAAAGGATATGAACAGACAATTTTCAGAGGATGAAATTAAAACTATTTGTAATCAAATGAAAAGGTGCTCCAAATCACTATTGATCAGAGAAATGCAAATTAAGACAACTCTAAGCTACCACTACACACCTGTCAGATTGGCTAAAAGATAAAGATGAATGTTGGAGGGGATGTGGGAAGACTGGGACACTGATGCATTGTTGGTGGAACTGTGAATGGATCCAACCATTCTGGAGAGCAATTTGGAGCTATGCTCAAAAAGTTATCAAACTGTGCATACCCTTTGACCCAGCAGTGTTTCTATTGGGCCTATATCCCAAAGAAATCATAAAAGAAGGAAAGGGCCCCACATGTGCAAGAATGTTTGTGGCAGCCCTTTTTGTAGTGGCTAGAAACTGGAAACTGAAGGGATGCCCATCAATTGGAGAGTGGCTGAATAAATTATGGTATATGAATGTTATGGAATATTATTGCTCTGTAAGAAACGACCAGCAGGACGATTTCAGAGAGGCCTGGAGAGACTTGCATGAACTAATGCTCAGTGAAGTGAGCAGAACTAGGAGATCGTTATTCACGGCAACAACAGTACTATATGAGGATCAGTTCTAATGGACATGAGTCTCTTCAACAATGAAATACTTCAAACCAGTTCCAATTGTTTGGTGAAGAGAGCCATATACACCCAGAGAGAGGGATGTGAAATGTGGAACACAACATAACATTTTCATGTTCTCTATTGAGGTTTGCTTGCATTGTATTTCCTTTATAGGATTATTCTTTCTTGTAGATAGGATTTCTCCTGCACAAAAAATGATGCAATAAGTATACATATATTCAATTTCTTAAGTATTCTAACATAATTATCATGTAGTGGATATCCTGCCATCTAGGGGAGGGGTGGGGAGTAGGGGGGAAAAATTTGTAACAGAAAGCTTTGTAAGGGTTAATGTTTAGGAATTACCCATACATATGTTTTGCAAATAAAAAGTATTAATAAAAATTAAAAAAATATTTTGGATTATTTGGGATATACACATATGTATACACTCATATGTGTATAGTCAATAAACATAAAAGCCTATTCATCTTCCAATGATCATGTGAGTGGTATTCACAAATATTCAGGTCAATCAGAGTCTAAGTTAATCTCAAAGCAGAAAATGTGTGAAAATACATACAAGATATGAGAAGGGGAACAGAGAGTGGGAAGTCTATTTTCTTAAGTAAATAGCTGTCAGACTTGGGTAGACTGGGCCATTAAACCAGGCATATTTTATTTCCCAGTAAATTTCACTCCTAAAATTCTTTGATAAAAAATTAGGTAATTAACTTAATTCTAATATTGTGCCACAGTAAAGATTTCTTATTTTCATTGTTTACTGAAACAATATTAATGCTGCACCTGAGTAAACAGGCTTCTTTGATAATTTTAACAGTTAACTTTTCTTTTTAAGCCTATTACTTAAACATTCAGACATGCTGGTGATCTGAGGTTCTGCTCTCTCTTCCTGACAGATAATTGAGGCTTTGAACTTCCCAAAGGTTAACCGACCTAGGGATAACCAAAGCAGTTTCATCTCAGAGGGTCATTGTTCTTGGACTTCACCATCATTACAAACCATTACAGCCTAACTACCTACCATTGCCTTGTTTTTCAATCAGGCAGAATTAGAAAGAAAAATTAAAATTCTCACTTTTATCACAGGGTTGGATTACCATCGGGTCAACAGTCTCCAGGTGAAAATGTCAGCTTCTGGGTACAATTTTGTACTCAATTTTGATCAGGCTCTAAATTGCACCCAAGTCCTACATACCATTCTTCACCACCTCACCCTTCCTAGCCCCAAATAAGTAAAACTCCCAAGGAACACTGAAATTCAAGCACAAACCTTAAATCATTCAGTTTTAGCGATGTAATTTAATAAAAAAATTCAAAAGAAAATTGCATTGGGTATCTGTCACACCTTCATATAAGAGAAAGTCATGAATAAAAAGAACTTCAGGGATGGAGTAGACTGCTTTGTGTGTCTTGTCAAATATATTTTTGCCTTATGTGACTTACCCTACCTTCACCCAAGATTATACTGGGAAAAATAATTCAAAGACTTAAACAGCTTCTGATTTTCAAAAATCATACTAATTTAAATTTAAGCTTTGGTGGACAAAACATTATCACCATTTCTTGTGGTAATAACTAATAACCTAAAAAACTGATAATAACTAATGATCATGATTTTTTTATTTACAAAGTGCTTTCTTTACAACCCCATAATGCAACCAATGTTACTGTTAATTTCTCAATTTTTCTGATGAGGAAAGCTTATCTCAGAATGCTTAAATGAGCTGACAATCAAGGCTCAAAACAGATTACAGGTACAGCCTATTTACATTATATATAATGTATTTGGTGACCTCATAAAGCAAACTTTTCCTGAAAATGCCTCCCTGACTGATTACCAGAATGCTTAAAATGTCCAAAATGAGAATCACTTCTTAGAGGAGGCAAAAATACAAATAAATTTTATGGACAATAAGAAACAACATATTTATCCAATATTCCTTAATGCAGATACTATATTGTCAAATCAATCACCTACCAGAAAATAGTCTTTGAAAAAATAGGACATAGCATATTTAAATGTAAATGAAAAAAAGAAAAAATGTACTATGGGATATACTCTTTTAAAAAATAAAAGCTAATGCAAAGAATAATTTATATTAGTCATATTGAAAAATAAACTACATGAAAAAAATAAAAGTTTTAAAAAATTATACTTCAATCTGAACTCAGAGTTTATCAGCATTCTCTCTGAAGGGATAGCAGTTTTTCATCATGGAACCTTTGGAAATATCTTAGATCACTGTCTTTTTCAGAATGGTCAAATCATTCACACTTAATCATCAAAATAAAATATATTCTTTAGAATAGAATGCTATAGTTGAAGCCCAGTTTCTTAAAGTGTGGTTAGCAATCTCTTATGAAGTCTCATAACTGAAAGTGGAGGGAAGAGTCACAAAATTATTATTTATGATCAATAAATATTTGATTTGTATACCTATTTTATATACTTAAATACTTCAAGGCACATAAACATTTCTTGGATGAAAGGGAGTTGAGAGTGGAAAAAGTTTAAGAAACTCTGGTATAGGGAACTGGAAACAATTAGAACTCTACTTTGAAAAGCATATCTACTTATCCATCCATTTATTAATTCATATTCATTAAATAATGGCCAGATACAAGGCACTATGTTAATTGCCATAATAGATACAGCAATGAATAAGAAATAATTACATTCTAAAAGGGCTTATGATATAACAGAATTGTATAAGCAATATGATAATACAAAAGAGAGACTGGCATATGGATAGTACTAACAGAATTCAAAGGAGTATTCAAAGGCTGACAAGTAGTGATAGGAAAATAAATAAAAAGGGCACAAATAATACATTTTTAATACACAGAATATAGGACACAAATCGACCAGCTTTGTGACTACTTTTTAAAATTGAAAATATATATGTATATATGCATGTATATTTGTATGTATACATATATACATATATAAACATATTTTATGAAACACATTTTTATAAAACATTTTTCTTGTTTTCTCATATTGAATTTGTTATGTTTATTATTGATTTCTAATTTCACAACAAAAATAATTTAAAAGAGAGAAGAATTCAGAGGAAAAGCATAATGTGTTGCCCTGGAATAATCAGAGTAATCTTCATGGAAAAAGGAAATATTTAATCTGAAACTTAATAATTGGACAAGATTTTATCAAATAGCCAGATTAAGAGATTCCTTAAGAGTAAAGATGATCACACCACAAGCATTGTTATCTATAAGCAAGTATTTGAGCTAAGCCTTTGAGAAAAGCAGCAGGGAGAAAACAATGTTTTGGATATGCACCCAGTCAGACAGCAAGCAATAAGCACCTACTCTGTACACAAGTACAGTACTAAACTCAAAAACAAAGAAAGGCAAAAAAAAAAAAAAAAAGAGCTCCTGCTCTATGGAAACCCAACTTTAAAAAGGCAGGACAACATGTAAACAAATATTTACAGACAGTATATTTAAGTAATATACTGTTAATAATAACCATAGGGGAAACACTAGCATTAAGAGGTAAGTAGAATAGGCTTCAAATAGAAAGATGAAATTTTAGCTGGGACTTCATAGGAAAACAGGAGACTGAGAGAGCAGGAAGAGAATTCCAAGCTTTGGAGATATTGAAGACAAAATGCTCAGATTTGGGGGATGGAATGTGCAAGGAACATGAAAGAAGTCAGTATTATTTGATGACTGAATACATGAGAGAAAATAATGAATAAGAATACTGAAAAGGTTTGGGTGAAGGGCTTTGAATTTCAAACAGAGAATGTTATATTTAATTCTGAAGGGGATAAAGAGCCACTGAAGTTTATTCAAAGGGAAGGGTAGTCAGTGAAATGGTCAAACCCAGGCTTTAGAAAGATGAACAGGGCATCTATGTAACATATGGACTGGAATATAGAAATACTTGATCCAGGAATATGTGAATATTCATTCATTTATATTATAAACTATATAGCCTTCAATCAATTAAGAATTGCAAGGTTATGGTAACAGTCTAGGTGACTGGTGAGAAGGATACCAGGTGGCAATGTCAGAGATGAGAAGCAAGAATATACAAGAAATGCTATGAAGGGAAAATTAATACGATTTGAGAACAAATTAAATGTAGAGAATAAGAGAGTGTAAGGAATTGAGAAAGGAGAGTGTAGATTTTTGATAATAGGACTGACCCTAGGTAGCAGGGAGTGGTACTATCTGAGAAAGTCTGAATTTTAATGCCAAAGCTAAACCCTGAGGCAAACAAAGGGGAGCAATGATTATTTTGACTTTTTTTATCTTAATTGGGTCTTTTGTTACCTTTAAGTGGACTTTATTACAAGTCCTCCATTGAATTCTTAGTTTAATTCTTTGCTTTGACAAAGCTATCATATATATTTCACAAGTTACTGTATCCAATCAGAAAGCCAAGTTATGATGTCAACCTCCAGTTATTCTTATAAAAAAAAGTACTTATAGTATAAAACCCAACTAAACTTTTTTCTTCCTTCCTTCCTTCCTTTCTTTCTTCTTTTCTTTCTTTTTCTTTCTTTCTTTCTTTCTTTCTTTCTTTCTTTCTTTCTTTCTTTCTTTCTTTCTTTCTTTCTTTCTTTCTTTCTTTCTTTCTTTTCTTTCCTTCCTTCCTTCCTTCCTTCCTTCCTTCCTTCCTTCCTTC
>JAJPUD010010492.1:46338-61624 GCA_023553655.1 Myrmecobius fasciatus
CATTTGCCTATTCCCTGGTTAATTGTGAGTTCTGCTAGAGAATTTAGCACTCCTCTTTCCCCTCCTTAATTGATTAAACCCTTTATGTATTTAGCCAGCTGTTAGCAGTATAATAAAATCTTTGCCTCTTGATTTGAAGATCATGTAAGTCTACAAATTCTTTTGAAACCCCTCATGACACTAGCTCATAATCCCAATATATTTTTGGGGCCCAACACTCCTGTACTGCAATATTTGGTGGGAAATCCCATCATTGAAAATGACACCTAAGTTGTGAAAATGGATGAATGGTAAGAGAATGGTTCTCTACAGTATGTTTCAAAATTGGATAGAAAATAATTTCATAAGGTAGTTATGAATATCAAATTAACAAGTATATCTGAAATATGAGGCCCACCTTAAAAATTTTATGTAAATGTCACATTTTCCAAAGACTTTTTGGTTTATGTACTATTCAGTTACTTATAAGGCAATAAATCAAAAGCATTTTTTAAAGCAATTTCTTTCTTAAGGACCATACTTTAAATTTAAATCACTCTAACTTTCATTGATTGGCCAGCAAAAGGTCCAAACATAATTAGTGCCCACTGGTCTTTGTTGATTCACTCATAGTGCATATAAATAGCAATTGTGGTTTTGGGAAGAAACCCTGAAGGTCTTCCCCTCCACATTGATTCCTTTTTTAAAAATTAATTAATGAATTCATCCATTCATTCATTTCACTAAGTAAAAAGTCTATTCTTTGCCTCAATTCTTTCTTACCTAACCTTAATTCACTGAATGGGCAGTTGCTTCAGTCAAATTGAGACCTGTTAAAGACCTTAGCTTAAAAAGACTAGTGTCTCTTATTTGCATTCTAGACTTTTAGAAATAAGTATATATGTATGCTTATGTATATATAATACAGGCTTGCCTGGCATATTTCAGGTAGAATTAGGCTTCTACCAATGACCTAGGGGTATAGCACAATAGTAATAAATAGCACAGACATTTTGCATAATGAAATCATTAGAATATATATCATTGTGGAGTAATTATCAAATATTTATATGCTCAGGAGACTTAATTAACATTAGATTCTATTTTTATGCCAAGTTAAGAACTATCAGGTAGAATGAAATTGTGTTTCTTTCTCAATTCAGTGGAAGAAATTTATTTCTCAGTTCGTTATTAAGTAATTTATAGCCTGCCTATCAAAATTCCAATGAACCAGAATGCAGATTTTAGATAATGAGTTACAGATTATTTGAGGTATTAAAATTTTTGACCAATAATATGTGATTTGGTTGTCCCTTTCAATACTAATAGTGAGGGTGAAGAATCTCTTCATTGCTTTGTGATATGCAAAAATCTAACACTAATTGCTTCATATTTGAATGTTAGCATGCTTCTCAAGAAATGCATTGCAAAGTCAGATGTTGTGGCTATTCCCTGTTGCTTCCAAGATAGAAATTCCTTCTTGCAGTTTAAAGCCCTCCACAGTCTGACTCCTCATGATTCTTTAGTCATTAGTTATTCTCTGTGCCTTTCAAATAAACATGCTAAGTATTTCTCATACAGGTAGAACTATGGTTTCTTTGATCAAGGCTATCCTCATGCTTGAAAGATATTGTCTCATTACTTTCAGCTTGCAGATCCCCAAGCTTCCTAATAAGTGTATTTGGATATTATGTCATATACAAGATTTCTCTTCATCTCTGCAGTTATCAACATGTTTCCTCTCTTGAAATCCTTTTTCATTGTTTCATATAGAGTTTGCATTTGTTTACTTGCCTACATGGTCTATCCCTAATAGAATGTAAGCTCCTTGAGAGCAGGAACTATTTTTATATATCTTCGTATTTCCAATATTACAACATCTCTAAAAAAAAAAAAAAAAAAAGAATTTAATACATGCTGGTAAGCTGAATTTCTGGATATAAATGAATTTGCTTATAACTTTATCAATTTAAAAACATATGCACTGAATTTTTACAGTTAAGCCTAGAAAAAAAATCATCAGATGTTCAGTTTCACTACTTGATAGTTTCTTTTTTTTTAAACTAATTTTTTAACCTCATTGATTGTTCCTGAATTAGGTTTCTCATCTCATCCATTTATTGTTTGGACCTCTTTCTTACAACTCACATGGACTTACCTTTCTCACTTAGAACTTCAAGTATGGTATGTTTTCATCCCTCTTTGGCCCATTCTTTCAGACTCATGTTAGGTGAGTGATTAACCAGCTTTTACAAACCAAATTATACTCAATAGAAATAATTGATACTGGTTTCATGTATTATCCCTCATAACTAACATATTCATTTTCACCGAGGTTAAAATTAATAAGTACTCTAAAAACTGACATGATTGATGAAGTTAAAGTTTTTAAAAATACCACCCACAAGAAAACAGAAAGACATAGTGGATAGAGTGGAGAACTTAAATCCAGAGGGATCTGGGTTCAAGTTCTGTCTTTGACACTATCTTTGTGACCTTGCAAAAGTCATTTAACTAAAACTCATTTACCTCATCTATAAAATTAAGGGCTTACTAAAATCCCTCTGATGTCTCTTCTAGTTCTAGCACTATAACTTCATTGCTATATAATATTAGCTTTCAATTTATAACAATTAGGTGGAATCTAGCCAGCAAAGTGTATCACTCTATCACATTAAATAGGAAGACAATGTGATACACACACACACATATAAATATATACATATGTATACATATATATATACATATACAGACACACATATATATACATACAAATATAGAGAGAGTGAGGGAAGGGCAGAGAGTCAAAAGATCTCGGAGAATGATGTGCCCATGGTTATTCCACTATACAAGGAATATTGGTTCTGGGTTTACAAAGAGCCATATTCATCCTCTCGGCCATCGTGGGGAAGCAGGGAGAAGTTGTCAAATTTTCTTTTTTCTCGCTTATTGCCTTTATCACACAGTTTTTGTCCTATTTTATAGTCCTCTCCTTCCCTTATTTTCAATATATTTCTTACATCTTCCATTTCATATCAAGGAGTCATAGATATATAGGATAAAGAGTATCTTGAATTAAATCAGTTTTTCAATTTTACCTCTGATGCTTACTACTTAGTATGACATTGGGAGACACTAAACTTTTCTGAACTCAGGTGTTTCTATTACATTGCCTCTGAGGTCCCTTCTAGCTTCAGATTTAACATCCTATAAAAACATGAATTTCTGATAATACAATTCACAAGTTCTAATTCACTTTTCTCTCTAAGGTAGAGAAGATGAGATTTTCTCCCTTGGAGTTTGGGTGAGGAAGTTAAAAAAAAGTGCTCAAAACTTCTAGTTTCTGGCAAAATTACCTAGTTTCTATATCCTATAAAAGATCTCCTTGTTTGATTCACATTCTAATAACACAGATTTTTCAGGAGGGAATAATAGATGCAGATACCCCTTTCCCTAAAAGCATACTTCTTTATGTTTTTGATAGGAAAGATGGTTCAATTTCATTGCTCCAACAATAATGGAGATTTCATCAGTTTACCAAATAAGCTAAAATCATATGATATATCTAGATATGATAGGTAAATGTGCATATATGATGAGTGTATTTGTTCATACTCATATACACATGTACATATTTTATATTTTACTCCACAAAACATCAGATAGGTATATACAGAGTATCACAACAAATTTTAAACTAAAAGCCTATGTAAAGTATGAAAAAATATATACATGCATATTAATATTCATGGATGTATATACATTTATGTACAAAGTATATACTAATTCAATAGTTTATCATATATGAATGTACATTCAAATATAATACAGATATACATTGTGCAAATATAAATGCTATATATATATAAGGTGCATATATTATACAAACATATACTTGTACATGCATATATGTATTACATATGCATTATACTCATAAACAAAATAAATTGTGATATGATTTCTCAGCCATTCCCTGACTGATGGATATCCCCTCCATTTCTATTTCTTTGCCAACAAAAAAGAGACATGTAAATATTTTTAATGTAGAGGCCCTTTCTCCCCCTTTTTTTACTTTATTTTTTTTGAAGATACAGATCTGGTTGTAAGGTATTGTTAGGTCAAAGGGTATGCATGATTTTAAAGCTACTTGGGCTATAGCCTTTGGGCTAAGTTTAAATAGAAAAAAAAATTAAAGCAGGAAGAAAATGTTTATTTTCTTTTGATCTTGGAGACCAAGAGAAAATTTATTGTTGAGTTGTTGTTGTTAATATTATTATTACTCTCATTATTTCATATTCTAGAAATAACAATTTGAATATGAGTAAATTAGCCCTTTATAAATACCTTTGTGGGGGAAGTAAAAATCAAAACATGCAGTTCATTTTCAGTGATTAGACAAGCTTTTTTCCAATTTAGGCAGCACTAGGCAGTTAAAGAAATCATTCCATATAAACACTCCAACTGCACTGTGAAAGTCAATATAATGTTCAGAAAGCTACTCATTTTCAGAGATATCTGTAGCTTCTCTAAAACTGGCTGACTTGTCAAAATAGGTGCTGTCATGTAAACTTCCTTATTTCCATCTACAATATAATTAACTTGTGCAACTGTCTCTGTGCCATGAAGACAAAGGTGGAACAATTGATGGAGCTGTTATCCATCACAAGCTCACTTTGTACAAAGCTTTCCTTATGAGTGGCTTTGTGTACTGATTAATAGTACTTTCTACTTCAGACTTTAATTAAAAGTAATAAAAGCAGTCAGCTGTAGGCCATGAATGTGTTGGTGACAAAAAAAAAGTGCCACCACAATGCAGGAAGATCAAACTTTGTACAAATATGCTGTGAAGCCAAATAAGTAGATCCATATGCCTTCATTGAGCCTCAGTCAGAGAGTGCCATGATAGCCCAGGGATAGCTTAGGTAGAGCAAAATATCAATTAAAAGCAGAACCCAGTTTTAGGCCCAATCTGCTTTAATTTAGAGAAAATGCATAACACATTTTTTTCATATTTATCAAAATGTCAAAATTAATGAAAATAGAAAAAGAAGCCCACTCTCCATAAACAAGTTTTTGCCTGCAGGTTTTGTTATAAAATACAAATTGCTAAATTAATTCTGTTGTATCTGAAGAATAATTTACTGTAAATCATGAAACAGATGTCAGAGGCTTCTATGGCTTACAGTGAAAATTCCAAATAACGTTTATTGTTTTCCATGATTTTGTGCTCATTATTTAATGACTACTATATCACAAATATTTACCTCTGTTACAAATTTTATGTCAGGCATAATCTTTAGGATTTCAAGATGAAGTAACATTTATACCATAATACATCAGGTAAAAAAGTTTGCTATAGGAACAAAAAAGAAGTTATATTCTTTTTTATTTATGTTATTTCTACAAATCTTTCCAAGTATCTGAAAATGGAATTCTTACTGAATATGATTAACAAAACTATACAAAGAGACTAAAACACCAGCATACATACTTTTATATTCAATTTGTCTTTTTAGTGGAGGCAAATTTCTCAGCAGTTTTTGAAAGATTATAGTATGTAAACTTACCTCCCTTACCTGGAATAAAAGCAAATAATATGGGCAAAAGTATCCTGTGGATGGATAGGTTAACTCTCAAAGAAAAACTCCTTTTTCAAATTTCTTTGAATAGTACATTGCTGTTACTCTAATAAAGGAGGCCAGATATTGAAATTTATATAGAATTGTTGAATGATCAGTGGCTCTAGATAAAGAAGAATTGAATGTAAATCCCAATCCTAATGCTTAAAACCTGTATAAAGTTGAATAAGGTAACTTCAACTTCTTAGGCCTTCATTTCTTCATCTCAAAAAAGAGAATAGTTGATCTGTCAGGTAACCTTATTTCAACTGTTTCAGAATTAGATCTATAAACTTTAAATGGTTCCTTTTGAGTTTTTTTTTTTATTTTTGTTTGAGAAAGTTGGTAAAGAAAAGCTGAGCAAATAAATAGGTAGTTAATATTTTACAAATGAAATAAAAGATATTTTTTCCTTTATCAAATGTTTGCTTCTAAATTTCTGACAAATATAGGTCCTAGAAAATTTGTAAGTACATAATAAAAGCTTATGGATTTGTTTATTTTTACAAGGCATTTGGGGTTAAGTGACTTGCCCAGGGTGACACAGTTAGTAAGTGTTCAAGTGTCTGAGGTCAAATTTGAACTCATGTACTCTTGACTCCAAGGCCAATGTTCTATCCAATTAATCAAATGGCTGCTCCAGTTTGTGGAGTGATTTGTGGATTTCATATCCTTTAGTTCTTGGCTGCTTTGGATTACTCTAGGAATAAGATGATTGGAATAATATCATTTAATTTTGAGCTCCACATTTCCATTTTAATCTGAGATTTATTGATTTGTAAAAAAAAAAATATGTCATTTAAATAAAAAAGTTTCCAGTTTGGCTCTTTTTTACAATCCAAGAAAAAAAAAAAAAAGAAAAGGTGTGTGTGGGGGGGAGAGCTATTAACTTTTATACTTTGATACTTCAATTTATTCAGAGGTAGCATATTATAATTATTTCCTTTTTTGATATAGATAGAAACCTGGCACCTTCTCCTCAAACAATGCTATGCTTTTTCATATAGTTCCCTAATACTCAACTAAGGATTTATGTAAGTAACTGAAGTTCTTACATTGTTCCTTTTAAATTTTCTAAATCAGAGGTAAGATAATTTAGAAAAATTAATTGTGGAAGTAGAAAGTAGTATTTTGGAACTGATCTTTCTCTAATTGAAAAACATTTCATTTAAAATTTTAATTTATTTCAAAATTCTATAATTTTTCTTTCACAAGAATATGTCCAAGAGGTCATTTTCCTTCTCAATATTCAGGCAAAACAAATAAAAAAATCAGAAAAATAATGCATACTTTGATGACTATTATATCATATCATCAATCCATAGGTACATAAAAATCCCAGTGTTAACAATCAGTAATGTAATTAAAATGTACCTCATAGACCTACACAGAATATTAGCAACACCTTTTGATTTGCATAGGAGAATCACTGGAAATTTCATTGAGCTTTAATCAAAGCTCAATGAAATTTCCAGTGATTCTTTTTGCTTAAGAACATTTATTAGGTCTTATTGAACAGGAAAATGCAATTTTTTATGTTCTAGGAAGCATATCTTTTATCATCCAAAAATTTACAGAAAAATTTTGCCAATAAAGAATTATATTATTTCCTTGAATTTTTTGAACAAGGTTTTATATTTACAATCTTTCTTATTATTGCCCAGGAATAAAACTACTGTCTCAGGTATTCCTAACAAAGCAATAGAAACTGGTAACATGAAAATCCCACAGCAAACACATCATGTGTGCACAGTCCAAACACAACATTATGCTGAGAGTTAAGACTAATCAGTCTTTCTCCTTTCCCTGCTTTCCACAGATGGTTTTCTCCAGATGAACTTAAACATGATGCTGTACCTGGAGATAATCAAAGAAAACATGGTCACTTCATTCTAAGAACAAAGACACAATGTTTTCCTCCTGTCTTTGGAATGAAAATGGCCACCCACAACTGAGCTGGGGTGATGTTTTTAATTGTTTTTTCCCAAAAACTTATGTTGGGTTTTTTATATATTATTTGAGAGAGGAAAAAAAAAGATATATATATATATATGTATATGTATATGTATATATATATTAATATTCTCACTCTATTTTCTTTCTTTAGGACAAAGGTAAGTTTTATGTCTTGTTGCACATGTACATGTTGATATATCAAACAATTTTTTAAAATTGTCTATTGCTGTCAAATACAGAGAACCCTCAACTTGTTTACTTCAAAGATATAACTTTGTTTTAAGGTTTATATAATAGCCTCTACCCCTTTCTCCAGTACTAATTTACATGATTGAACCTAAATCAAGTACCATTATTTCCTTCTTTATCATGCCCTAGTAGATAGTTTTATCTAGGTTCTAACACAATAAGTACTTTTTCCACTTACCTATTCATTCATTCATTTATTTATTCATTAATTAATCCACTCATCTATTTATTTATTTGTAAAGTATAGTCTTCATTAAATGCTGCTGCATGTCATGGTTATACCTTGTTTTGAGTTTTATTCCCAGATGATAAACTGGTGTAGATATATAGAATTAATATTTGATGTACACAGTTGGAATAGACTAATGGAATAAAAGTTATGCCTCTGGCTTTGAGGAAAAAATAAATTCTACATTATATACTGAATTCATAGATCTTGCTAGGTACAATGTCAGATAGACATAAGCATCTATAAAGTCTTAAAGTACCTTATCCATAACTACCTAAAAGTTATCCATCACCCTGTCTCCTCTTAGATTGCAAGAAGAAATAATATTTGACCAAATTACAATCATTTGGACTTCTTTTTTTAGAAGTCAAAAGAGGTTCAAAAGTTTTATTTTGTTTTATTATAACCCTTGACTTCTTTAGCTACTAAGAAATTGTAATTCATTCATGATTTGATTTACAAACAATAAAATACTGGGAAAATCTGATTCACACACACACATCCACGTATAAATACACCTACTAAGAAAAACAATTTTGATTTCCCTTTCCTCTATATATTTTCCTAAGGTGTATATGTACAAATACACAAATACATATATATATATATACGCTTATACATATACATGTGTTTATGTAGGTATGATAATTCCAATCACAAGCTAAGGAAATTCTCAGAAATAAAAATTAATACAATTTTCTATTTCTCATATCCAAAACTATGCAGGAGTGATATACATGGGAGAAAAACATGACAATTAAGTAAATTAAAGTAAAAGAAAGGTTGAATGTGCATAAACAATGAAGTAATAATGATACTAAATGTGTATGCACCAAGGGGTAGCACAGCCAGATTTCTAGAGAAGATTTTAAGCCAGTTACAGAAGGACATAGCAAGACTATATTAGTGAAGGATCTCAACGTTCTCCTCTCAGAATCAGACAAATCTAACCACAAAATAAACAATACTCTAGAGAAGTTAATAGAATCCTAGAACACCTAGATATGATAAACCTCTAGAGAAAATTGAATAGGAATATAAAGGAATACATCTTTTTCTTGGCAATATATGGCACCTTCAGAAAAATTGATCATGTATTAGGGCATAAAAACCTCAAAATGAAATGCAGAAAGACAGAAATAGTAAATGCTTCTTTTTTAGACCACAATACAATAAAAATTATATTCAATAAAGGGGCAGAGAAAGATAGACTAAAACCAATGGGAAATTAAATAATATAATCTAAAAAATGAGTGAATCAAATAAAAATCACAGAAACAATCCATAATTTCATGCAAGAGAATGACAATAATGAGATAACATACCAAAACCTATGGAATAAAGCCAAAGCAGTTCTTAGGGGAAATTTTATATCTCTAAATAGGCACATGGATAAAAGAGAGAAACAGGAGATCAATGAATTGAGCATTCAACTAAAAAAGCTAGAAAAACAACAAATTAAAACCCCCTAATTGAAAACCAAATTAGAAATTTTGAATCTCAAAGGACAGATTAATAAAATTGAAACTAAGAAAACTATTGGACTAATAAATAAAAGTAAGAGTTAGCTTTAGGAAAAAAAAACAACAAAATAGATAAACTTTTGGATAATTTGATTAGAAAAAAAAAAATCACCAGCATCAAAAATGAAGAGAGTGAACTTATCACCAATGACAAAGAAATTAAAGCTATAATTAGGATTTATTTTGCCCAGCTGTATGGCAGCAAGTCTGACAATCTAACCTAAATGGATGAATATTTGCAAAAGTATAAATTTCCCAGATTAACAGAAGAGGAAATAAAGTACTTAGTACCATTTTAGAAAAAGAAATTGAACAAGCCATTAATTAACTTCCTAAGGAAAAAATCTCCAGGGCCAGAGGGATTCACAAGTGAATTCTACCAAACATTTAAAGAAAAATTATTTCCAATACTATGCAAAGTATTTGGAAAAATAAAAATACTGCCAAATTCATTCTATGATACAAACATGGCACTGATACTTAAACCAGCAAGAGTCAAAATAGGAAAAGAAAATTACAGACCAATCTGCTTAATGAATATTGATGCAAAAATTTTAAATCAAACATCATCAAAGAGATTATAGCAGCTTATCTGCAGGATAATTCACTATGACCAAGTGAGATTTATACCAAGAATGCAGGAATAGTTCAATAGCAGGAAAATGTGACCATGATTGACCGTATCAATAACAAAATCAATAGAAATCATATAATAATCTCAATAGACACAGAAAAAGCTTTTGACAAAATATAGCATCCATTCTTATAAAAAACACTAGATAGCATAGGGTTTGAAGGAGTTTTCTTAAAATAAAAGGCAGTCTCTACCTAAAACCAACAGCAAGCTTTTTTTTTTTTTTTTTTTGTAATGGAGAGATGCAGGATGCATTCCCAATAAAATCAGGGGTGAACAAGGATGCTCATTATCACCACTATTATTCAACATTGTACTAGAAATGTTGATGTTAGCAATAAGAGAATAAAAATAAATTAAAGGAATTAGAATAGACAAGGAAACAAAACTATCACTTTTTGCAGATATGATGATATGCTTACATAATCCTAAAAATTTGTCCAAAACAATTAACAGGCTTAGCAAAGTTTGCAGGATATAAAATAAACCATTTCTATATATTACTAACAAAGCCCATCAGCAAGAGATAGAAAGAGAAATTCCATTTAAAATTACTGTAGACAAAATAAAATACTTGGGGGTCTACTTGCCAAGACAAATCCAAAAACTATATGAACATAATTATAAAACACTTCTAACACAAAATAAAGTCAAATCTAAATAACTAGAAAAATATCAATTGCTCATGGATAGGCCAAACTATTATAATAAAAATGACAATTCTGCTTTAAAAAAATTGTTCTACTTTTTCAATACCATACCAATCAAACTGCCAAAAATTATTTTACAGAACTAGAAAAAATAATAACAAATTCCATGTGGAAGAACAAGAGGTCAAGAATATCAAGATAATTAATGAAAAAAATAAAACATGGTGGTTTAACATTACTAAAGCTAAAACTGTATCATAAAGCAGCAGTCAATCAAAATCATTTGGTACTGGCTAAGAAATAGAGTTGTTGATCAATGAAATAGATTAGATACAAAGGACATACTAATCAAGACCTATGATAATCCAGTATTTGATAATCCCCCAAAATCCAGCTTCTGGAATAAGAAATCATTATTTGACAAAAATTGCTGGAAAAACTGGAAAATAATATGTCAGAAACTCAGCTTAGATCTCTATCTCACACCCAATAACAAATAAGATCAAATTGAGTACATGATTTGGACATAAGGTTCATACCATAAACAAATTAAGAGAACAAGGGATAATTTGCCTATCTGATCTTTGTGGAGAGGGAAAATATTTATGCCCAAAGAAGAGCTAGAGAACATTATGAAAAGCACAATGGACAACTTTGATTATATTAAATTAAAAAAAAAGTTTTTGCACAAATGAAATCAACAGAAACAAGATTAAAAGGGAAGTACAAAGCTGGGGAAAATCTTTATAGCCAGTGTTTCTGATAAAAATCTCATTTCTAACATATATAAAGAACTCTGTCAACTTCATAAGAATATAAATCATTCTCCAGTTGATAAATGGTCAAGGAATATGAAGACAATTTTCAGATGATGAAATTAAAGCCATTTATAGTCATATGAAAAAATACTCTAAATAACTATTGATTAGAAAAATTCAAATTAAAACAACTCTGAGGTACCATCCTAAGATGACAGGAAAAGATAATGCTAAATTTTGGAAGGGATATGGGAAAACTGGGATCTAAGGCATTGTTGGTGGAATTGTGAAGTAATCTCATCATTCTGGAGAGCAATTTGGAATTATGCCTAAAGGGCTATAACACTGTACATACTTTTTGACCCACCAGTGACACTACTGGGTCTGTAGCCCAAGGAAATCTTAAAGGAGGGGAAAAGACCTATATATGCAAAAATATTTGTAGGAGCTCTTTATGTGACAGCAAACAATTGGAAAATGAGTAGATGTCCATCAATTGGGGAATGGCTGAACTAGTTGTGGTATATGAAGATAATGGAATATTATTGTTCTATTAAAATGATGAACAAGGTGATTTAAGAAAGACCTGGAAAGATTCACATGAACTGATGCTGAGTGAAACAAGTAGAACCAGGAATACATTGTACACATTAACAGCAAAAATATACGGTGATCAACTATAAAAGACATGGTTCTTCTCAGTGGTTCAGTGATCCAAAGCAATCCCAGAAATTGCCATCTGCATCCAGAAAAAGAATTAAGGAGACTGAATGTAAATCAAGACATGATATGTTCACTTCTTTTTTTTTCTGTTTTTTTTTTTTAATTTCTCCCATGGTTTTTCCCCTTTGCTTGACTTTTCTCTCCCAACATGATTTATAAAGTAATGGGTTTTAAAAATAAATAAATCTATTAGAAAAAAAAAGAAAGATTGGGTATGGCAAAAAAGGTTCAAATGATATGAAATCATCACAGTTAACTGCAGAACACTGAAATGTAGGAAAATCAGAGCATAAAGTTAGGTTAGCTAGAAAAGCAATGGTGCTTGAAAAATACTTATTATTTGACTTTGTCTAATAATATGATTGATTCATTTCAGTCAGGAAAAGATGAAAAGTTATGTTGATAAAATAATCTTTCTGGAATAACCTAGAGATAAAAGTTCGGACGTGAGGTTTTTACTATGCTAAAATAAGGATATTTCCCCAGAATTGATGATACTTATTTCAGTGAATTGAAATCTATCTCAATTTTTATGTAATTAACTAGATAATAACTTATGAGAAATAACTGCTATTCAGTCCATGGAACTTATACAAAAATTGACCATGTGTTAGGACACAAAAACCTCAAAATCAAATGCAGGAAGGCAGAAATAATAAATGTATTTTTTTCAGATCATGATGGAATAAAAATCACATGCAATATAAGGCCAGGAGAAAATAAACCAAAAACCAATTGGAAATTAAATAATTTTATCCTAAAGAATGAATGGGTGAAACAGCAAATTACAGACACAATTACTAATTTCTTCCAAGAGAATGACAATAATGAGACAACCTACCAAAATTTGTGGGATACAGCCAAAGCGGTATTAAGGGGAAATTTTATATCTCTAGATGCTTATTTGCATAAAATAGAAAAAGAGAAAATCAATGAATTGGGCTTGCAACTAAAAAAGCTAGAAAAGAACAAATTAAAAACCTCCAATCAAATACCAAACTTGAAATCCTAAAAATAAAAAAAAGAGATTAGTAAAATTGAAAGTAAAAAAAAACATTGAATTAATAAATAAAACTAAAAGTTGGTTTTATGAAAAAACCAACAAAATAGATAAAACTCTAGTTAATTTAATTAGAAAAAGGAAAGAGGAAAATCAAATTGTTAGTCTCAAAAATGAAAAGGGAGAACTTTCCATCAATGAAGAGGAAATTAGAGCAATAATCAGGAGTTACTTTGCCCAACTGTATGCCAATAAATTTGATAACCTAAGTGAAATGGAGGAATATCTACAAAAATATAGATTGCCCAGATTAACAGAAAATGAAATAAATTACTTAAATAGTCCCATTTCAGAAAAAGAAATAGAACAAGCCATTAATCAACTCCCTAAGAAAAAATCCCCAGGACCAGATGGATTTACATGTGAATTCTGCCAAACATTTAAAGAACAATTAACTCCAATATTATATAAACTATTCGAAAAAATAGGGAATGAAGGATTCTTACCAAACTCCTTTTATGATACAGACATGGTACTGATACCTAAACCAGGTAAAACAAAAACAGAGAAAGAAAATTATAGACCAATCTCCTTAATGAATATTGATGCAAAAATCTTAAATAAAATATTAGCAAAGAGATTACAGAAAATCATTCCCAGAATAATACACCATGACCAAGTAGGATTTATACCAGGAATGCAGGGATGGTTCAATATTAGGAAAACTATTAACATAATTGACTATATTAATAACCAAATTAACAAAAAAATATGATAATCTCAATAGATGCAGAAAAAGCATTTGATAAAATCCAACATCCATTCCTATTAAAAACATTAGAGAGTATAGGAATAATAGTCGGTAGCATCTATTTAAAACCATCAGCTAGCATCATATGTAATGTTGATAAACTGGAACCATTCCCAATAAGATCAGGGGTGAAACAAGGTTGCCCACTATCACCATTACTATTCAATATTGTATTAGAAATGCTAGCCTTGGCAATAAGACAAGAAAAAGAAATTAAAGGAATTAGAATAGGTCATGAGGAAACCAAATTATCACTCTTTGCAGATGATATGATGGTCTATTTAGAGAACCCTAGAGAATCAACTAAAAAACTATTAGAATTAATCCACAACTTTAGCAAAGTTGCAGGATACAAAATAAATCCACATAAATCATCAGCATTTTTATACATCACCAACAAAATGCAACAGCAAGAGATACAAAGAGAAATTGCATTCAAAATAACTATCGATAGTATAAAATATTTGGGAATATATCTGCCAAGGGAAAGTCAGGATCTATATGAGCAAAACTACAAAACACTCTCCACACAAATAAAATCAGATCTAAACAATTGGAAAAACATCAACTGCTCTTGGATAGGTTGAGCGAATATAATAAAGATGGCAATACTTCCTAAACTAATCTATCTTTTTAGTGCTATACCAATCAAACTCCCAAGAGATTATTTAACTGACCTAGAAAAAATAACAACAAAATTCATCTGGAAAAAGAAAAGGTCAAGAATTTCAAGGGAATTAATGAAAAAAATGCAAATGAGGGTGGCCTAGCTGCACCAGATTTAAAAGTATATTATAAAGCAGGGGTCACCAAAACGATTTGGTACTGGATAAGAAATAGAGTAGTGGATCAGTGGAATAGGTTAGGTTCACAGGACAAAATACTCAATGACAATGGTAATCTAGTGTTTGATAAACCCAAAGACCCCAGTTTTTGGGATAAAAACTCACTATTTGACAAAAACTGCTGGGATAATTGGAAACTAGTATGGAAGAAATTAGGCATTGACCCACACCTAACACCATATATCAAGATAAGGTCAAAATGGATTCATGATCTAGGTATAAAGAATGATATTATAAACACATTAGAACAATGTAGGATGGTTTACCTCTCAGACCTGTGGAGGGGGAAGGAATTTGTGACCAAAGAAGAA
>JAJPUD010010493.1:0-16949 GCA_023553655.1 Myrmecobius fasciatus
AGATGCTACCGACTATTTTAAGGAAAAGTCCATTAATTCCTATACTCGCTAATGTTTTTAATAGGAATGGATGTTGGATTTTATCAAATGCTTTTTCTGCATCTATTGAGATTATCATATGGTTTTTGTTAGTTTGGTTATTAATATAGTCAATTATGTTAATAGTTTTCCTAATATTGAACCATCCCTGCATTCCTGGTATAAATCCTACTTGGTCATGGTGTATTATTCTAGGCATGATTTTCTGTAATCTCTTTGCTAATATTTTATTTAAGATTTTTGCATCAATATTCATTAAGGAGATTGGTCTATAATTTTCTTTCTCTGTTTTTGTTTTACCTGGTTTAGGTATCAGTACCATGTCTGTATCATAAAAAGAGTTTGGTAGGAGTCCTTCATTCCCTATTTTTTCAAATAGTTTATATAATATTGGAGTTAACTGTTTTTTAAATGTTTGGTAGAATTCACATGTAAATCCATCTGGTCCTGGGGATTTTTTCTTAGGGAGTTGGTTAATGACTTGTTCTATTTCTTTTTCTGAAATGGGACTATTTAAGTAATTTATTTCCTCTTCTGTTAATCTGGGCAATCTATATTTTTGTAGATATTCCTCCATTTCACTTAGGTTATCAAATTTATTGGAATACAGTTGGGCAAAGTAACTCCTGATTATTGCTCTAATTTCCTCTTCATTGGTGGAAAGTTCTCCCTTTTCATTTTTGAGACTAACAATTTGATTTTCCTCTTTCCTTTTTCTAATTAAATTAACTAGAGGTTTATATATTTTGTTGGTTTTTTTCATAAAACCAACTTTTAGTTTTATTTATTAATTCAATAGTTTTTTTACTTTCAATTTTACTAATCTCTCCTTTTATTTTTAGGATTTCAAGTTTGGTATTTGATTGGGGGCTTTTAATTTCTTCTTTCTCTAGCTTTTTTAGTTGCAAGCCCAATTCACTGATTTTCTCTTTCTCTAGTTTATGCAAATAAGCATCTAGAGATATAAAATTTCCCCTTATTACCGCTTTGGCTGTATCCCACAAATTTTGGTATGTTGTCTCATTATTGTCATTCTCTTGAATGAAATTAGTAATTGTGTCTGTAATTTGCTGTTTCACCCATTCATTCTTTAGGATAAAATTATTTAGTTTCCAACTGCTTTTTGGTCTATTTTCTCCTGGCCTTATATTGCATGTGATTTTTATTCCGTCATGACATTTCGAAAAATTTAGTAACTGTTCATATGCATTAGGCAAATCTACCATGCACCAGTAAAATGGAGAAATGGTTGTAATATGCTGCAATTCCTAGATAAATATTTTAGATTAAAATTTAATATTTATTTATATAAATTTTTTACATTTTAAATTTTAAACATTATTTATATAAATGAATGAAGGAAACATCATATCCTCATGCAATTTTGTTCATACTCATCAATATATTTGGATGAATTGTATTTCACTATTTGAAAACTGACTAGACCAGGTGATCAAATGAAGCTCAACTTTGCAGTAGAGGTTAAAATTTCAATTTCTCATAACAAAAAACTTACCTTCAATGACTGAACATAGAAATTCAAAGAGAGGTAAAGGGATTCTATCTATGATTTAATTGGTAGAGAACACTCAAAAATGAGTAAACTTCCTCTAGTAATGAAGATTGGGTATCTCCTCTACAACTTAGTTTCTTAACAATTTCCCAATTTAACAAGAAAACTCTTTTCTAGCTTTATACATTGCTCATCCTTGATGTTGTTCAGTGCAGTCATGTCTGCCTCTGTATGATCCCACTTGAAATTTTCGTGGCAAATATCTTAAAATGTTTGCCTTTTTTCTTCTTTACCACATTTTATAGATGAAGAAACTGAAGCAAACAGATTTAAATGACTTTCCAGGTATTGCACAGCTATTATGTCCCTGCGGTTAGATTTGAATTCATGCCTGACATTCTATCCACCAGCATATTGCTGCTCTAGTTGTCTCTATTGATAGGTAGGGATATACTCCTATTTTTTTCTTCACCTTTACTTTTACCCAATTCTATTCCCATAGTAGATTTGTAACTACTCTAGTTATTGCCCAGTTTTCTTCTGAATATTTTTCCATTCCAAACTTACTTTTTGTTTTTTTCTACTTATTTTAATACTTGTGTTCTCCCTCCATGGAAGCCATTTGCAACTTCTCATTACTATATTAGGTATCCCACAGCAACAACAATACTATATGACGATCAATTCTGATGGACATGGCTCTCTTCAACAATGAAATGTTTCAAACCACTTCCAGTTGTCCACTGAAGAAAGCCATATACACCTAGAGAGAGGGATGTGAAATGTGGATCACAACATAACATTTTCATGCTCTCGATTGGTTTGCTTGCAGTGTGTTTCCTTTATCTGATTTTTCTTTCTTGTAGATATGATTTTTCTTGCATAACAATGATAAGTGTGGAAATATGTATACATATATTCGAATTGTCAAGTATTTTAACATAATTAACATGTAGTGGACTTCCTGCCATCTAGGGGAGGGGTGGAGATTGGGGGTAAAATTTGTAAGGGAAAGCTTTGTAAAGATCAATGCTGAAGAACTACCCATACATATGTTATGCAAATAAAAAAAGAAATATTGTAAATAATATATATATATATATATATATATAACTATATTATGTATCCTTTGAGTCAGTGTAGTTTTAAAATTCCCCACCATGTTACCAGCCTTCTGGAGATTATATTTTCAAAATTATCTTTCATGGAAAAACATTTATTTACTACCAAGCCATATACAAAATAAATGAATACTGACTACATTCATTTCTATATTCATAATGCTAAATATATATATATGTGTATATATATATATATATTATTTATAAGTTGAACAAAATACTATATATCCTGATGATTTGAGGAAGGAAACAAATTCCCCTACTCAATTAATTAGCTAATGTAGGTCTGAAGGGTGTCCAACAGACATGCAAAGATATAATATCTTTGCTGAAATTAAAGAGCTTAGAATAAATATGTTGAAATTTCTTTATAGAAAGTGAAACCTTGTCTTAATATACCAGTTGTAAAATTGTCATTTTTTACAAAGTATCTGGGTACAATCCAAAGCTGGCAATTATTTTCATTCATATCAATTTATGAATGGGTGTTCTTGATTATTAATTGGATTATTTTATTTCATTTCTTTGTGTCTGTATGATTGATTTGTTTGTGCCTTTATGGATTTGTTCTTCACTCAAATTTGCTTAAATATTTGGATATGTACCTTCAAGGTCCCTGACTGTGTGTGAGTAATAACTTAGCAACCTTGAATATTTGTGTCTGTATATATATATATACATATATATATATAATAAAGTCAAAATAATATGTTATAGACTGTGCAGACAAAACGTTAAGCAACTGGATAGTCGTGGAAACAACTATTATATATCAGTATGTATTTTAACTTAATATTGGTACCATATAGACCAGACATCTTAATGAAATATTTATTTTTTTAAACCTTCCATCAAAATACTTTGATTTTATTTAGCTGTGGTCATTGGTATCAAACATATTGATTAAAGAATTATCAATATACACTTTGAAAAAAATCATGAAAAATTAATTGAAAATTATTTTGAATTATTCAGCAATTTGACCTAGGGAAATAAGAAGATCAAGTGGTCTTCAAACAGTGCTTCCTTGAATTATCAAGGATTATTAATATTTCAGTCAGAATTAGAGAAAAATACTAAAGATTGATTTCTATGTAATTTTAAAAGTGCTTCCTGGTTTTAATCAAACTGAAAACATTACCAGGTCTTTCTTAATGTATTTTGCTTGTCTTGTTTTCCAGATGCAATCATAAATAACCAGGTTCTAAACTAAGAATTGTTGTTATCCCAGTCAAATGTGAAAAAAATCACCTGAGTCAAGAAGCACAAAAGGCACCTTCAGTTGGAGGGCTGGGGGCAGGGAAGGGAGAAAGGAAGGAAACCAGTAAGTTTGGTGAAGTTGAGCAAAGAGGAGGGGAATTCCAATATAACATTATGCCTCTGCAAGGCCAATCCATCATTCCCCCGTTATCACCGGACCCTTTCATAACTTCCTATTTAATCTTGTTCTTTTTGGCAACTAGACAGTAAGGTCAGTGTTCACCCAAGAGTAATTTGCTGCCAAGGAATTAATTCATATTAGCCAAGCAAGGTAGGCATTCATACATGAAAATGCCAATTTACTACTTTATAGAGGAAGAATATATATGTGCATGTGTGTGTATTATATATGTATATTTATATTTATATATATACATACACACAAGTATATATGTGTCGATCGATGCATCTATCTATATACAATACTTATTCATACACATACACAATGCATACAAATTGTTATCGTTTATTCATTTTTCTGTCTTGTCCAACTCTTCATGGCCCCATTTGGGTTTTTCTTGGTAAAGATAATGAATATTATTTGCCATCTCTTTCTCTAGCTCATTTTACCGCCAGGTAAACTGAGTTAAGCAACTTGCTTAGGGTCACATACTTAGAAAAGTGTCTGAGGCCAGATTTGGATTCAGGAAGATTCATCATTTTGACTTCAGATCTGGGTGCTTATTTACTATACCATTAATCTCTCACAAAGGCACAAACATATATACACTTACACACACAAACACATACACAGGCGCACATTTATATACACACAGACACACACACATATATATGTTTGTGTATATACACGTATATATAAAGTATTTTTATTTTCTATGTGTTATTTTTCATTTATTTTTATTATATATAATTGTCATATATATAATTATTATACAATATATATTTATAATAATTTTATTTATTACTACTTAAGGGGTTCATATTCTTTCTGGATGCTATAAATCCTCTATGACATATTTTGTAATTTTTCTTATATAGAAGTTAGAGAAGAAAAGAAGGAAAAAATGTGTTAGTTGTTCATATTATTTAGCATCCTATTTAAGCTCATGGTTAATTTTTCTATTGCCTTTTGTATTACCTGTGATTTTGATTCTCTGTAGATCATGATGTTCTATGACATGAACATTAACATGTGAGATATCAGCTTGAATACTCTGAAGGAGAAGAAACACCATTCTGTGATATATGATGACCAAAATAGAAATTCTTATAGGGTCCATTACTCTGACACCATGTTCCTCTTTTACTCCATTTTTTCCTCAAAAGCTGGAACAATTTAGTTTTGCCCTGTATTTTTTATTTTTTTATTTCTTGAAATATAGCCCTGAACAAAAGTCTTTTTTTTTTTTGAAAGCCTATTTCATCTTAAATAGGGCTAATTGACTAAGTCTCAAGCTCAATCATTCTGGCTTTCACTGAATGGCAAATAGTAAGCCCAGTCCAAGACACTGTGGCTCATTATTTAGATTTTCATGGTTTAGAATGAGTAAAAATAGAAATTCTTTTCTGTTCTGGCCAAAAGCTCCAAGTGTCTTCTCCCAGACTGATATTTTGGGAATGGTAAACATGACATATTCTGTCTCAATACTTACCTAGCCTTTAATCTTTGAATGGGTGTGGCCTCAGAAAAATTGAGACCTGGGAAAGACATTAATTTGGAAAAGCCAAGTCTCCCAGTGCATTCTGGGCTGTAGTCAGTCATTTTGACCTTTATCTTGCCATTGGACTTTGATGATACTGGAGGAGAGAGCAAGTCTAATGACTTTGCAGAGCTCTGCTTCCCTCAAATCCAATTCACTTGCAAGTCAAGACATCATATTTGTAATATCATTGGTCTTCTTTGAGAATAAAGGATGAATACCAAAGTATGGAGGATCATAAAGTGTTGGGACATGAATGCGAAAAAAAAATGACTGAATAACAAGATGAAAAATCAGGCTTTTTCCTTTTTTTTTTTAATAATTGTCTATTTTCATAATATTCTTTTTTTTACCAAATACAAAAGCAATTTGGGTGGCAAAACTAAAACCAAACATTTGATTAATAGATGTACATAATTAGACCATACAATATGCTAAAAGGTTAAGTATTTTCCTATATCACTTTCACATATTTGTAAGTACAAAGCTGTTTCAATTGTCTGATCCTTAACAAACAAAAGTAGCTCAATAGACAGTTATTCTTGGAATTAATGAATTAATCCCTAGATTTGAAAAGAATAAATAAGTACTGATTCTCCATTTATATGCAAATGTATCCAGACTGGGCCTGGGCAAAATAATCCCTCCTTAGTAAAGCAGATATAAGTTTGTTTCTTTGTAAACATGGAGCTATGAGTAATTTAATGATTTGGCATGAACTTTGGTGTTTTAATTTTTGTGTATAAGAAAAGTTAATCACGTTTGCTCTGGGCAGCTGGAGAATGCTCTGAAAATCCTGAAAACTGGAAATCAATAAAGCAAGATTCAGAAGATTTCTTTACAAATTTCTTATAGTAAACAAGCTCACATGAAAACAAATAATGGCTTGAAGGAGACTATATTCTTGCCCAAATCAACTCATAAAGGAGCATATCTACTGACACAAGTATTTACTAGACAGTTACTGGGTAACATTTCAGAGACTTGAAAGCCTATCAATATAAAAAGTAAGGCATTTTTGTACATGTGTTTCAGTAGTGTCACAAATAGTCTTTTATCTAGTATCACAAGCTGAAGATTAAGTGACATGATCTTTAGTTTACCATGTTTAGCAATGTCAAAAGAGAGAAAGGTTTAACTGTGCAATGAAAAGTCTTCAATTTTAATGACATCGTCGTATCTGTTCTGACATCTTTAGTAGTTTCTGAACCCAAGTGTATTTAATATAAAAAGGTCACATATGAATCTTGTGGATGGACTGAAAATTTACAGATATTTGATTATATTTTACTTTTTAGGAAAAGAAACTTATTCTTGTGAACTTTTTTTTTCATCTAGAGAGAATGGCTACTCAAAATTGCTCTTACAAAAGAAATTAGGCCCACATAAATTATAAACTTGCAAAAGCACTTAATTTAATATCTATTATTTCTTGAGGAATTAAGAGAACCTGACTCATCAAGAAATATTTTCAACTTGTTAGTTTTAGAGACAATGTTCAGAATTGTATTCATTATAAATGTAATTAAAGATACATCTCCATGTATCATACTAGCTCTTAAAAAAGCTGTATGTGTGTGTGTGTGGGGGGTTCTGAAACAGTTCAGAGGCTTTGAAATTTAGGATGAGGAAGAATACATGAAAGATATGAAAAGCATGAGAATCAAGTACCTCTTTAAAAATAATAACATAGCATGTGTAGGAATGTAACTTGTATCTTACATGGGCTTATCTAGTTGTGGAACACAGAGAAGAGAGAGCAGGATGGAAGTTGACCACTCTGCCCCTCAGAGAGAGGTATAGGACTAGAATAATATATGTCCCTTTCAAGATTTTGTTAGTCCTGGGCACACAGGCATACTTATGTATGTATGTAAACACTAATACATATATTTTATATGTATGTATGTATGCAGACATAGAATAAAGAATAGAAAATCAATTCAATTAGCATTTATTAATGACGTACTATATATTGGGCAATGTGCTGACTGTGGGGATACAAAGAAAAAGAAATATAGTTTTTGTTCTCAAGGGGCTTATAGTCTAATGAGAAAGAAAACAATACACAAAAGGGACCTAGAAAAGGAAGGTGACATGCATGAAATTCAGTTCAAGGAAAGCCATAGATGGAATGTGAAGTATGCTGCAAAGTTTAGATTCTGCCATCTACAAGGGAAGATTTGGAGAAGAAGTTAGTGCTCTATTCTTCAACCATCTAAGTAGAGACAAGAAGAGGCTGAAGGAGTTGGGAAGGTATCAAATTTCCAAAGCTGAGTTAGTAACCTTATGTGTTATGATTATATACACACATATGAGCACATATATACATGCAAAAACAAATATAATTCTTTTGTTTGTATATAATGAATTAACATTGATACATATATGTTTGCATACAAATGCACATATATGCATTTGTGTGCATGCAATTGCATAGATATTTTTGTGTAAACATATAAGTAGTAAAATGAGTCTTTTATAGTAGAAATATATGGTAGCTATCAATTTTTCTTTTATAAATTTTTTTGTTTTATTTTTAATTTATGAAATAAAACAATCATTTCCATGACAGTGGAATTTTAAAAAAAGAATTTCAATTTTTCAAGTAAAGAATCATCAAGTAGCTTTGTGATTCATACTGCTCACAATCTCAATTCTGATTTGAAAGTAGTGAGGGTATAAATCTCAATTACAGTTTTTTATTATTTTTTATTTATTTATTTATTTATTTATTCATTCATTTATTTATTTATTTATTTATTTTTAATACTTTTTACTTGCAAAACATATGTATGGGTAATTCCTAAACATTAACCCTTACAAAGCTTTCTGTTACAAATTTTCCCCCCTACTCCCCACCCCTCCCCTAGATGGCAGGATATCCACTACATGATAATTATGTTAGAATACTTAAGAAATCGAATATATTATAGTTATTGCCACACATCATTTTTGGGGCAGTAGAAATTGTATCTACAAGAAAGAATAATCCGATAAAGGAAATACAATTCAATCAAAACTCAATAGAGAACATGAATATGTTATATTGTGGTCCACATTTCAGATCCCTCTCTCTGGGTGTATATGGCTCTCTTCACCGAACAATTGGAACTGGTTTGAAGCATTTCATTGTTGAAGAGAGCCATGTCCATCAGAATGATATAGATCATTTAAATAAGTATTTTATTAGACCAAGAAAATAACAACTGACATGTACATATTGTTTTAATATAAATGAAAGACCTTACATATATTTCAAATAAAATAATGAGACAAAATTTTAGATGTCATTATAAATCAATGTATTAATTAGGCTACCAAATAGTCTATACATTGATGGTCAGTGGATCACCTTGTAAGCAAAGATGTCAAGGGAGACTCTGAAACACCTTAAATCAGGAATGTATCTTCTGATAGGGAACTTAACTCTGATTGGTTACTATATAATGAGGATGTGGGCTAAAATTCTTCATCTCTTCTTGTGGATAATGTCAAGAAATTTAACAGCCTCCAACAGTCTGAGAAGGGGAAGTCATTTCTATGAAGACCTCTCTGGATAATTTTGTTATTCATAAGCTGAACTCCAATGGAAGGGATCTAGGACAAGAAGTCATGCCCCAGGGAAAATACTAAGCTGTGACTGACTTCTGTTTATGGAGTAAGCAAAGACTCAGTGTCTCTGCTCTTATTTTTGTTTATAGGATTATTGTCTAGGTAAATATCTTGTGACTTGGAGATTACCCTCCTCAGTTACATCCTTCAGAGACTTGACTGTCATTTTCAGAAGTGGGGTATAAAATATATAAAAGGAAAAGTATGGATCATAAATGTTTAGTTATTAATATAATATTATTGAATTAATTTCTTTCACATTCATTGCATCAGGTTTCATGAGAATCATGAGATATAGATACCACTGCAATTATTAATCATATAGTATAGATAAAGAAGCTGAGGCTTGGAGAAGCTAAATGATTCCCATTAATTATAAAGCTAGTCAGCGACACAGGTGAGATTTGAAACCATGTCCTTCTATCTTTAAATATAACACTGTATATCTATTATCTATTAGTTTTTTAGCCACATTAAAAAAAAAGAGTCTGTTTCTTCAATTTTGATCATATTTTCTGGGAATTCACCTAGCCTGATTCTCAGTGGCTTTTGGACCATATTATGAATTATTGCAAAGCAGTTCTCCCCTACTCTATTCTAAACACCAATACTTCTTCTATCATCAAAAATCTTTAGAACAGCAAAATAAAAATGGGGCTTTTAGGTTGAAACTGAGATTGCTTTGTGGTGTCCCTTAGAAGTTGATTGAATGTATTTTCTGATTTTTTCAGTATATAAAATGAATTCAGCTGAGGAAGCAAGTCCCTGGGGAACAAGTTGTGTTGGTCACTGCTAAATAGGTTCTTTGAAATATTGACCTGTTTCAGATGCTTGGACTTCCACTTAGATTTTTAAGAATCACTTTGTTCACATTATAAACTGTTCAGTATTTCAGAGATGAATTCCTATCATACCATTAGAGTTCCTGCAACACACATTTCTACCTTTTCTGATGGTGCAAAAATCCAGAAAAACTGCTAATAATATCAAGGTGGAAAGTTCTGGGCTATGTCCACACAATGGTAAGGTTGCTAATTAATTCAGTGAAGATGATTGACATTAAACCAGAAAAGTACCTGGATGATTCTGTTATTATTATTAGCTATGCCAATGACAATATATAGATGCATTTTCATGTCAACATAGCCAATTTTATCAAAGTCAATTAAATTATATTTAATTTAATAATCACTTAGGTATCATTACGTATTAGTCACTATTCCGTCTTAGGAAATTCAAATAAAAATGAAATATCCTTTGCAATGGCTATCCCACACTATTTACATGAACTCTCTCCCAATATTTAAGAAACATTATTTTTTTTAAAGACTCTACACAGGTGCCATCTGCTTCAGGCAATATTTTCCAGCTCCCCAAACTGCATGTGTTATTTCTTATGGCTTTGCCTTTCCTCTATTTGCATTTATCATATATATATATATATATATGTGTATATATATATATTTATTATTATTCCTGCAATTAGAATGAACTATTCTAAGAGGAGTCTTTTTTATACTTTTCTTGGTATCCTGTGCTTACCACAATGCCTAGAACATAATGAATACTTACTAAGTGCTTCCTAATTGATCAATCATCCTTATTAATGCAGGCAGATTTCTTTGAAAACTATTAATGATCAAATGGGATTTATACAGGAATGCAGAACTGATTGAATGTTAGGGAAGCAATCTATATAATTCACCATATCAATGACAAAAATGATAAAAATAATGTGATTATGTCAACAGATGCCGAAAAAGCATTTGAGAAAATATAACATCAATTTCCATTAAAAAAAAACCACACTGGAAAGCATAGTAATAAATGGACACTTTCTTAAAATGACACTTACCATTCATCTAAAGCCAAGAGTAAGTCTTATTTGTAATGGGGATACACTTGAAATTTTCCCAACAAGATCGTGGATGAAACAAGTTTATTCATTTTCACCATTATTCTGTCTTCTTCTAGAAATGCTAGTTATAGCAAGAAAAAAACATTTTGAGGAACAAAAAATGACAATGAGGAAACAAAGCTATCACTGTGCAAAAGATATGAGTATATACTTAGAGAATCCTAGAACATTCCACTAAAAACTAGTTGAAACAATTAAAAACTTTATAAAGTTGAAAGAAATAAAACAGACACATAAACCATTAGCATTTCTATATATTACAAAAAAAAAATCAGCAGCAGGAAGACTTAAAAAGAAAAACAACTACAGTGAATATAAAATACTTGTCAATTTCCCTGGTAAGACAAACCTAGGGGTTATATAAACAAAGTTACAAAACACTTCACAAAAAAAAAAGACAGAATTAAACAACTGGAGTAATGCAAATAGTTAGCATAGGAGATAGAGATGCATGAAGTCAAGAAAACCTGTCTTCAAATCTAATCTCACACACTTACTATCCATATGACCCTGGACAAATAATTTAACCCCATTTGCTTCAATTTTCTCACCTGTAGAATGAGCTAGAGAAGAAAATGACAAACTCTAATATGTTTTTAAAGAAAACTCTAAATGGGATCACAAATTATTGAACAAAATTGAACAATAAAAACAATTGGAGAAACATAAATTACTCATCGTGGAGCTGAGCCAGTACAATAAAAATGACAATTCTGTCTAATATAATTATTTAGTATAATGTCAATCAAATTATCAGAGAATTGTTTTAGAAAGCTAAAATTAAAAAAAAAACAAACAACAAAACTGATGACAAAATTCATCTAGAAAAACAAAACTTCAGGAATATCAAAATAATCAATGAAAAATAATATGAAGCAAGGGAGTCTAGCAGTAATTTCAAACCGTATTACAATGCAGTAATTAAAATAATTTGGTACTGGATAAGATATAGTGGCTCAGTAGGATAGATTAGGTACATAATATTCAGTATTAAATGACCATAATATCTACTCTTTGAAAAACCCAAAGATCTAAGTAAGTAGTAAATAATTGTTTGGAGTAAGAACTAATACATTGTTGGTATAATTGTGAACTGAATCAACCATTCTGGAGAGCAATTTGGAACTATGGCCAAAGGGCTATCAAACTGTACATATCCTTTCACCTATTAGTGCTTCTACTGGGCTTGTATCTCAAAGAGGAAAAGGGACCCACTTGAGCAAAAATATTGTTATCATCCCTTTTTGTGGTGACAAGGAACTATAAAATAAGTGAGTGCAAATCAGTTGGAGAATGGCTAAATAAGTTATGGCATATGCATATTATGGAATATTATTTTTTGTAAGAAATGATCAGCAGGATGATTTCAGAGAGACCTGGAGAGACTTACATGAATTGATGCCCAGTAAAATGAGCAGAACCAGGAGATCATTGTACAGGGCAACAACAAGACGATATGATGATCAATTCTGGTGCACGTGTCTCTTCTGAACAATGAGACAATTCAGAATAGTTCCAATGAACTTGTGATGAAGAGAGCCATCTACACCCAGAGAGAGGACTGTGGAACCTGAATATGGATCACAACATAACATTTTCACTTATTTTGTTGTTGTTTACTTGAATTTTATTTTCTTTCTCATTTTTTTTCTTTCTAATATGATTCTTCTTGTGCTGCAAGATAATTGTATAAATGGACTTCCTTCTGGCGGTGGAGCTGTGGTGGCGGAGAACAGACAGGAGTCTCTGTAACCTCCTCTAACCTTCCCTCAAACCAACAGCATATGAAGCCTCTAGACTGATTTTGAAGCAAAAAAATCCACGATATCTGAAGGACAACACAATTCTAGAAGAAGATACTCTGGGAGAACTTCAAAACAGGTCTGTTTTAATTGGGCAGGAGGTGGTCTGCTGAACCCAGACTGCAGCACAGGAGACCAGGGCAGGGAGCTGGAGCAGGGAGCTGGAACAGGAATTGGAACAGGAGTGGGAGCGTTGTGCTTTTCACACACCTGGGAGTCTTCTGAGGGCCTCTTGGGCCAATCTGTCCTGATTGTATGGGTGGTTTGGAGGGTCTGCCTTTTGTGGAGGGTAGATTGTGAACCACTGAACCCCTGATGAGCATTGGACCTAGCTGGCATTACACAGCACCCTAGGGCAATCAATCAATCAATTAGCAGGACTGATCAGCACCAGAAATAATTCAATCAGCAGAACTGCCCAGTACCTGAAATAATTCAATCAGCAGAACTGCCCCAGAGTGAAATAAAGCAGAACTGCCCAGCACCTGACATAATTCAATCAGCAGAACTGCCCAGTTCCTGAAATAACTCAATCAGCAGAACTGCCCCAGGGCAAATTAAAACAGCTGTCCCACCTTTGCCTTAAAGAGACTTCACACCTTTTAAAAAAATGAATAAAAAACGAAAAAGAGCTCTCACCATAGACAACTTTTATCTAGAGAGGGAAGAACAGACCTCAAATCCTGAGGCCCCTAAAGGTAAAGCAACTCCAGAAATAGCCCCAAAGAGAGACATAAACTGGTCTCCATGTCACAAGGCTTTCTTTGAAGATTGCATAAAAAATCTTAAAAGAGAGTTAGAAGAAATATGGGGAAAACGAAATGAGATCACTGACAAATAAAATAGAAAAAATGGAAAAAGAATGCAATGAACAAAAAATGTAAATGGTCAATTGCAAAAGGAACTAAAAACAGTAACTGAAGAAAATAAAACATTACAAATTATAATCGAACAACTGGAAATGAATGACTCATCAAGACTTCAAGAATCAGTTGAACAAAAACAAAAAAATGAAAAGATAGAGAAAAACATGAAATATCTCCTAGGAAAAACAACTGACCTGGAAAATAGATCTAGGAGAGACAATCTAAGGATTATAGGGCTTCCTGAAAGCCATGATGAAAAAAAGAACCTAGACACTATCTTCCAGGAAATCATAAAAGAAAACTGCCCTGATATTTTAGACCCATAAGGCAAAATACTACTGGAAACAATCCATGGAACACCTCCTGAAAGAAACCCAAAAATTAAGTCCCCCAGAATTATCGTGGCTAAATTCCAGAATTATCATACCAAGGAAAAGATATTATGAGAAGCCAGAAAGAAACAATTTAAATATCAGGGAGCCACAATTAGGATAACACAGGACCTAGCAGCTTCTACTTTGAAGGATCAAAGGGCCTGGAATCAGATATTCTGAAGGGCAAAGGAACTTGTATTACAGCCAAGAATAAGTTACCCAGCTAGAATGAGCATTATCTTCCAGGGTAGAAGATGGTCATTCAATGATATAGGAGAATTTCACCTATTTCTACTGAAAAGACCAGAACTGAACAAAAAATTTGATCTACAAACACAGAACACAAGAGAAACATAAAAAGGTAACAAGAAAAAAAATATCTTGAGAACTCTATTTATGTTATAGATACTTATAGAATGAGGGTTGATTTTATGAATCTATTATTACATTATGATTATGATATGATTACTGTGATTTTATGATTATTATGATATGATTATTGTGATTTTGTCATTATTATGATATGATAACTGAAAAAGAAATTAGAGGTAGAAAAGGGATAACACTGGAAGAAGAGGAAAAGGAGGTAAAATAAGGAAATTACATCACATGTAGAGGCAAAGAAAACTTATAATGATTGAGGGGAAAAAAGGGAGGGGAAAGAGAATTTGGTTAATCTCCATCTCATCAGATTTGGCTCTGAGGGAATAATAGACGTACTTATAAGGAAACAGGAGGGAAAGGGGGGGAAAGGGGTGGGTGGGGCTCTATAGGGGAAGGATTGTTTGAGGGAAGTGGTTATCAAAAGCAAAATAGTAGGAAGGAGGGAAAGGGCATAAGAAAGAGAAAAGCATAAGTTAAGGTAAATAAGATGGCAGGAAATACAGAATTAGTTATTTTAACAGTGAATGTGAATGGAATGAACTCTCCCTTAAAGCAGAAGCAGATAGCAGACTGGATTAAAAACCAGAATCCAACAATATGTTGTATACAAGAAACACATCTAAAACATAGAGATACATACAGGGTGAAGGTAAAAGGCTGGAGCAGAATCTATTATGATTCAGGTGAACAAAAAAAAAAAAAAAAGCAGGGGTAGCAATCCTGATCTCAGACCAAGTAAAAGCAAAGATAAACTTCATTAAAAGAGACAAAGAAAGAAATTATATCTTCCTAAAGGGTACCATAGATAATGAAGCAATATCAATACTAAACATATATGCACCAAGTGGTATAGCATGGAAATTCCTAGAGGAAAAGTTCAGAGAGATGCAAGAAGAAATAGACAGCAAAACAATAATAGCAGGGGATCTCAACCTCCCTCCCTCAGAACTTGATAAATCAAACCACAAAATAAATAAGAAAGAAGTTAAGGAGGTAAACAAAATGTTAGAAAAGTTAGGCATGATAGATTTTTGGAGGAAATTAAATGGAGACTGAAAGGAGTTTACTTTTTCTCAGCAGTCCATGGAACTTATACAAAAATTGACCATGTGTTAGGACACAAAAACCTCAAAATCCAATGCAGGAAGGCAGAAATAATAAATGTATTCTTTTCAGATCATGACGGAATAAAAATCACATGCAATATAAGGCCAGGAGAAAATAGACCAAAAAGCAATTGGAAACTAAATAATTTTATCCTAAAGAATGAATGGGTGAAACAGCAAATTACAGACACAATTACTAATTTCATCCAAGAGAATGACAATAATGAGACAACCTACCAAAATTTGTGGCATACAGCCAAAGCGGTAATAAGGGGAAATTTTATATCTCTAGATGCTTATTTGCATAAACTAGAGAAAGAGAAAATCAGTGAATTGGGCTTGCAACTAAAAAAGCTAGAGAAAGAAGAAATTAAAAACCCCCAATCAAATACCAAACTTGAAATCCTAAAAATAAAAGGAGAGATTAGTAAAATTGAAAGTAAAAAAAAAAAAACTATTGAATTAATAAATAAAACTAAAAGTTGGTTTTATGAAAAAACCAACAAAATAGAAAAACCTCTAGTTAATTTAATTAGAAAAAGGAAAGATGAAAATCAAATTGTTAGTCTCAAAAATGAAAAGGGAGAACTTTCCACCAATGAAGAGGAAATTAGAGCAATAATCAGGAGTTACTTTGCCCAACTTTATGCCAATAAATTTGATAACCTAAGTGAAATGGAGGAATATCTACAAAAATATAGATTGCCCAGATTAACAGAAGAGGAAATAAATTACTTAAATAGTCCAATTTCAGAAAAAGAAATAGAACAAGTCATTAATCAACTCCCTAAGAAAAAATCCCCAGGACCAGATGGATTTACATGTGAATTCTACCAAACATTTAAAGAACAATAGACTCCAATATTATATAAACAATTCGAAAAAATAGGGAATGAAGGACTCCTACCAAACTCCTTTTATGATACAAACATGGTACTGATACCTAAACCAGGTAAAACAAAAACAGAGAAAGAAAATTATAGACCAATCTCCTTAATGAATATTGATGCAAAAATCTTAAATAAAATATTAGCAAAGAGATTACAGAAAATCATTCCCAGAATGATACACCATGACCAAGTAGGATTTATACCAGGAATGCAGGGAAGGTTCAATATTAGGAAAACTATTAACATAATTGACTATATCAATAACCAAATTAAAAAAAACTTATGGTAATCTCAATAGATGCAGAAAAAGCATTTGATAAAATCCAATATCAATTCCTATTTAAAACATTAGAGAGTATAGGAATTAATGGACTTTTCCTTAAAATAGTCGGTAGCATCT
>JAJPUD010010493.1:24075-61607 GCA_023553655.1 Myrmecobius fasciatus
TAGGGGTGGGGGTGGGGGGAAGGAGGGGAAAAGCTTGGGAAAAAAAGTTTTTTCAAAGTTCAATGTAGAAAAAATCACTCATATGTTTTGTAAATAAAAAGCTTTATTAAAAAAATAATTGTATAAATGTATGCCTATATTGGATTTACATATATTTTTGCCATGTATAACATTCAAAAAAATAAATTAAGGAGTCTGGGAAAGAAAAAAAAGGGTCAGAGGTATTTTGAGATATAATAATAGGTTTTGAACAACTGTTTGAATATGAAGACTGAGGCAGGGGGAAGGGACAAACATAATCATAAAGTCATATATTAGTTGGTTTGAGAATCAGTATATACCTGTGTTGTTAAATGCTTCCTATACTTGGTATCAGTAGATACTGAGAGTTAGAGTTTATACTTATCAATTGTATGAATGTGAGAACTAATACTCTAGTTTCCTCATCTATAAATTGAAGATTATAATACTGATAAGATTTACTGAATTATATATTAGAAATATGTTTCTTAAGTTTTCATGGATCATTGCTTTATATGGATTGTTTTGGGAGCCACCTGTTAGTGGCTGTTGGGGATCTACTTCTGACCAGCAGAATAGATCCCTTCATGTGAGGGGATGATAACAATACAAGGAGACTGAGAAGCAATTGCTTTCTTTGATCTCTCTCCTTTAATTTATTTCATTCCTGATTCACAAGCACCCTCAGTAAAGGTTGATTTGCAATTCCTTCAAATGTGTTATGATTCACAATTGTAGGAGTTCTAGGAGAGCTGACCTGCCTCTTAATGGTACAGTCCCCTTTAACCCTTCACAGGCTTTCTGGATTTCACACTTAGGCGTTCTCCTTAACACTGGACAATTTGGGGAACCATTAAATGTGTGGCTATAATTGTAGTATATTTTTTTGTTAAATTACAAAGAATATTTTATGATTCCTGTTATTAGATTTAGTAGTAACAGGGAAGACAAAGAACTTCTGATATCTAATTCTAGATAGTAGCTAATTTCCTGCTAAGTATTCAGATATTTAACTGATACTAAATAGCCCTCTCCATTGTGTTGCACATCTATCATTCTTTCTGTTTCCTTCTCTAATTTTCATTGACCACTAAATCTAGACTCCTCCAAAAAACAAAACATACAAACAACAACAACAACAACAACAACAAAAACTTTTCTATCATTTTTTGGGGCAGTGTTCTTTGCTTCCACAAACCAATCCATCAGATGAAGATGCTTACCTAATACTTTTTGTTTATATATCGTTGGTGGAATTCATGTAAATATTATCCATGACACCTTTTGATAATATTCTTACATCTAAGGTGTTTGTTAGGTTCCATATCCAGAGGAGGCATTGTATAATAAAGTATTGAACTTAGAATCAAGAGACAATGATTCAAATCTTGCCTCAGACACTTAGCAATTCTGTGACCCTAGGGAAGTTATTTAATTGATCTGAGGCTAGTATACCTCATATTAAAAAATAGGAGTTAGACTCAATGACTTCTATGATCAGTTCCTGTTCTAAATTATGATCATGGATAAGATTATTTCTTTTCTTTATATTCTTGACAAAAGTACTTTCAATATTGGTTAAATTTTTGGATTCATGATTATTATTATTTTTTTTTACTTTTACATTAAGCAGGCTGAATTTTCATCTACAAAGCAAAAACAATATGAAAAGATTTAATTTATTTGAAATGATCCAAATGCTATGTTACATTCTTTTTCTTGGCTTTATTCTCTGTCTGTATGACATGGGATAAGGAATTCAATCTCTCTATCCTTATTTTACTTATTAATAAGAGTATTAATCTATGATTTCTGATACATATTTCAAATCTAGATACATAATTGTGTTTTTTTTTTGTTTTCCTTATCTAAAATAATCTCACATGGATTAACAGCTATTCATTGAATAAATGTGTGTTCCAGGAGATGTAACTATCACTTTTTATTTTTGTTTCCTTTCTGCTCTATCTATATGCATGTAATTGGAACCTGTTTAACAAATATGCTTTTACGCTTTTTGAGAAATAGATGTTAAAACAGTTTCAATTAGGGATGAACATCTATGAAATTGATGCTATATCTCTATTTGAAAATATTATACAACTTGTGGTTTACTTTATTGGGAAAACACTTTAAAAGATTGATTTAACATCTTGAGGGAAAGGGAGCTTATATAAGAACTAGACCACTGACAGTCTGGACTTTGAAGAATTTGAAATACTTTTTTTTAACAGTTTCTGATATTTTCCTGAATCAGGAATTGTTTTTCTTCTATCCCTAAATAACAACATCATAAAGATGACTCTCTTTTTGCTTTTAAAATTTTAATCCTTTTTACCATTAAAAAAAATCATGTTTAAAGAGGGCTAAAATTATATGCTCTTGGGACTGTACTGTTTTTTAATCATCATTTCCTCTTGCCTTATGATTGCTTCTAATGTCAATGCACCCCTTAGCCTAGTAGAGTCTCATTGAAACTGCCTACTCCAGCTTCTGTTGTGGGATGCTGGTATGACTCAGGACAAGTCACTTAAATTCAGAGATGTTCTTATCTATAAATATAGGATAACATCACCTATCTCTTTTCATAGCAAGAATTGCATAATAGATACTTTTCAGACTTTTTTTTTCTTTTAAGTGATTGAAGAGAATCATCAGCTCTATACTTTGTCCAACTCAGCACATCACTAGAAGTAGAATCCCCCTCTATTTGTACTGGTACTGATGACTTTACTGATACTTATCAGGATCATCACATGGTTGGTATGAGGAGAGATTGTATCAGATCCTTGAAAATCCAATCTTCAATTGAGCAGTTTCTGAGATTGAGGGAAGGCCTGAGCTATGGGTTTAGTTCTTAGTCCAGACAGGAATAATAGAAAACTGATGAACACAGTAATAAAATACTTAAAGGCTGAAATAGTAAAAAGTTCTGTTCCACTATTTATTTTCCTTGACTCAGAGCATACTTCCTTCTGAAACTATATAGTTAAAATACTTTATAATAATGTTCATAAGTATGGATTTAATTTCCTTATGGAAAATATCCCCATTTTGACTCCTGTAAAAAGATGCATAATTGTTTTCATAACATACATTCTGAAGAATTAGTTTCTTTCATAACTCAATTCAAATGATGTTTTACAAAAAGCTTTTCTTGATTCTACTACCCACTAGTATATATAAACATACCTGTATACATACCTATACATACATATATATATATACACATATACAAATACACATCATATGATATGTATACCATGTTTATGAAAATATGCATTGTTGCATCCATTTAAATGTGTATATTTTTCTTCTTTGAATAAAATAAAACTCTAGGCAGTGTCTGGTAATCTGTGAACATATAAATTCTTATATCTTTGATTACCCAGTGCTTGGTACATAAAAGGAACTTAATAATTGCTTGTTAATTATGTGACTGATTGATTGGAGGAAACTTCCAGTAGGTGAATATTTAACATATTTAATGGAGTTGTCTGTTATTTTAATGTCTCCAGAAATAAATACTCTATACCAAACCTCAGTAGTCAATGGATTTGGGGAAACACAGTTTTTTCTTGATGTTCAAAAGATGCTTCTACTTTCATTCAAGTCAATTTCCTCTTCTCCACAAAATGGCATTACATCATCCCACTTCATCTTACTTTGGGAAAGAGGGAGGGTGGAAAGAAGGAGAATATTAAGGTCAATATAAATATATAATGAGGTGATAATAATAGATGAAGATATCTACATCAGTGGTAATAATATCTCTACAGAAGAAATAGATTTGTGGGTTTTAATGCTCAGGATGCATAATAGATAGAACCTGTTCTCTAAGAATGGAAAATCTGGCCGATATAAAATCAAACACTGGGGTAAAGCCTGTAGTTGATGCCATTATGTTAAATCCCTTGTTAAAATAACTTGACACTTTTTAAAACTGTCAGTTAGAGTATACAGTCTGAATAGAATATACCATGTATTTTATACTACTTAAATCTTAAAGAAAAAATTAGAGAGATTCTGACTTTATTCAATGTAATAAGATAAGAAAGAAATCAATGACACTGGAACAAAAAATGGCATCACAGGGTTCTACCTTTGCTGAAAACAGAATTTTCTCTGAAAGAGACAAAAAGGAATTCAATCATTTCCTTTTCCCATTAGAAATATGTTGTAATACTATATATCATCATATTTTTTAGAAGAGGTATCCTGTAACTCTCAGATCTCATGATCTAGCTATTGGTTTTACATTTATATATCTTTTGTTCAGTGAAAATTTTCATCTAAGTTCTAGAATTTTTATATTTTTGACACCCTTTTTCCTGTTCTACAATTCACACCCACTTTCGAATTTTGTAATCTACCATATCATTATTGTGATGTCCTGTTATATTATCAGCTAAAAAAGATTTGTGTAAATGAGAGTGTGTAAATGTTATCTTTATCACTTTTTTTTCTGTGAGTTATATACTCAACAGATTTCCAGAAGCTATTGCATGACATTTGGGACCTAACACACACATTTATTTGTTTTACCAAGTAAGTTAAATTTTCCTCATGTAATGTATTCAAATCACATATAGGATATAAAAAGTAAAATGTGCAGTGTGCAACAAATGACATTGCAATAAAATATTCTACGATAAAATAACACAAAGGCAAAAACATGAAGGCATAAAACTTATTGTTCTCTTGATGCATAATTTACCAACCTTTTAGGTCAGCAAAATTGTGGACAATTTATTCCTTTTTTATTTTTATTTTTTAACAAATTCAGTGGGGGATAAATTCCGCTCAAAGGCTGTATTATTCTTTGAACAGTGAGTAAACTCGAGAAAAAATAATATCTAAAACCACTAAGCATTCTGCAACTTAATTTCTTATTAATATATCTGAAGCACTATAATTATAACATTGTTGTAGTAGATACTTTTTATTCCAGCAATTTGAGCCACTTATGGATCATAACTTTAATGCCAAATGGCATGTATATTTCAATTGGTCTGTCATAATAAAGAGGACTCATTTGTATAATATTCTTTATCTTGTCCTTGAAGTGAAGAGATGTATGCAACCACCAGCACTAACACTTCCTAGCTCTGGGATTGTGGGTAAATAAATTAGTTCATAAGATCTTAAGATTGTAAATTTAAAACTGAAAGAGACCTTCCAGACTGGCCCCCTTATTTCACATATGGGGAAACAGCTTCAAAAAGATTAAATGACTTAGCTAAGATCACACAGAAAGTAAGAGTCTGAATTTGGAAGTTAACCCAGCACATTCTCCACATTTGTTTGCTCATTTTGTCACAATTTTGCCTTAGAGATTCAACAAGGCATCTGAGGTGACAGAGGCAGTCAATGCGCCAATCAAGGAGAAACTATTGGACCCCTTGCATTGGACAGCATACTACTATCAAGTGCTATATTGTTACACCCTAAATATTAATATTGTTATTCTTCTCAAATGAACATAACTCTAAAAAAGAATGCCTCTCTGTATTGTAAGTCACATTTGTGGAAGTTTTTACAGAATATAATATATTAAAATGAGCCATATGAGTCTCGTTTGTTCTTTCTCATTAATCTGGAGCAATATCAAAGTAAAAGCAAATGTGCTATCACAAAGAGTCCCCAAGCAGCTGCCGGTTAAAATGTTATATGAATAGTCAACTTTGAGAAGAAATCATGGCATAGAATGTCAAGATCAAAATTTAAATTTCAAGAAGTGGGTAAAAGTGAGATGAGCAAAATATAATTATGAATCATAATCCTGCTGACTTGCTCTTCTGCTTGGAAATATATAGTCTTGCATGATGAACCATAGGGTGACCTTTTCAAATGTACCAAGCTTTCAAGTGTAAAAGATTTATAAACTATTGTGCAAGTGGTTGATTTGATAACTGATTCCCATAATACCCCACTTTACTTTCTTATCTAACAAGACAAGATTCACTGTTACCTCCTGCTTGTTTTTCAGTTACCAACAAGAGGCTCTTGGAATAGACTCCTTGAAACACAAATTATAAAAATAGGTGGAGTCACAGGATGACAGACATAGGAATAGAAGGTACTTAGTCTGACCCTTTACTTGAAAGATGAAGAAACAAAGGCCTGAAACATCAGCATGAATTGTCCTGGTTACAAAACAGTAATGGGATGGAGGTAGTATTGGACCCAAATTATTTTCAACCTTTTCTGACTGATCTCCACTTTCAGGCTATTTAGCTTTTGATTCAGTCAACCCCAACCCCATCTAGCCTAGGTGATTAATCAAGCTTTAGAATTTCCAGGAAAAAGTAGATTTGTCTTGGAAAGTTGCTAAGGAGGGGTTCCAAGTCAAAAAGGATTTTGCTTCCCCAACCTTAGCTGTAAGTGACAGAACTCTTAGCTGATGCAAATTATTTTTATTTTAGATGTGGTTCCCCTTCAAAACCCCTCCAATGATGATTTTCCTAGACTTTACACTACAATGATTTTGACTTCCATTCTCTCTCACCACCTTATCTTTAGTCATAATATTATTTTTTGGAACTCATGTCCTTGATCCAAGTTTTCTACATTAGGGGAAAAGAAAAGAAAACAAAACAAAACAAAAAATAAAACACACAACAATTTTTCCCAATCTGACCCCCAAAGATTCCTGCCCAAAATTTCAGTCCCCAGCATTGACCTTATCTGATGAAGCTTTCATTGGTTTTTAAAATCTGGAAGATCTTTCTTGCCTTTAAATATCATATTCTGTCTTAATTGATGGGCCTGATACAAATTATAGGAGCTATGGTTATGACTTATTTAGCCATTTGTGATAAAATTGAGAGTGTTGCACATACAAATACACATGCAACACATGTATACAATACACACATGTACACACATCTATGTATATGTATACAATTCACTTTTTAATACATGCATGCATACATACAGACATGCATACATATTACATATATATTTGCCTGTTCTCTCCATTCAACCTTGTGCATTTTGAAGATTACTTATTTTTTGCCTTTCTTTGATTTCATTGTATGTCACAGTGACTAGAAAACACAAGCTCTTTAAAAATGTATATACACTTGATTTGACTTGAAAATATCAGAAACTGTTCTCAGAGTATCCCAGTTGTGTCAAAGACAACACTTTTGGAGCCAAATAGAGATCACTACAAACATAATGAGCAGCCCAACTTGATCTCAGTCAATTTGTCTTCTCTCCCTACATCCTTAGCCTTAGGTTAGGGCTCTTTTCATACGTGTCCATATGGCCCAGGATCACTAGGGCCTAGGCCCCAGAATCTGAGAGTAATCTAAGATGGGAATTCTCTAAACTAACTTTCTTTGCCTCTCAGAAATTTCCACCCACTGGTGAATCTTTTATAAAATACCGTGTTTTTGGAATCTGATTACACTGCCAAATTCATCCACCTCCACATCTTCCTGAATTGATGAGCAATGAATTCCTCTACCTCTTTAGTCATCAGCTTTGTCCCTATGTGGATGAAAGAAATATAATACATAATTACTAAGCTCCCTTATAGGTGCTAATATTCTATGATTGCATGAAATAGTTGTTTAGAAAATTGCTGAAAAAATAATCTCACCATAAAACTTTCTAAAATATAATCAACAAAACTTTTCCTTCCAACCTTCACTCTCTGTCTCAAATGGAAAAAAATACAGTTAATGTTGCTGAAAATTATGGAATTAGGACCCCAAAATTACTTTTGTTCTAGACAAAAAAGTGCTAAATTGGAAAATTACTTGTGCATAGGGCAATCTAGAGCAGGTCTAGCACTAGTTTAGTCATTGGGGTCTCAAATGCCAGAATGAACTCCAAAGGAATTCCTGATTACCAGACCTGACCCAAAGCTGAGTAAATGCTTAAGTACATGTGGAATACATTCTGACTGTGCCTTCATTTCCTACCATCATGGGAATTTACTGAACTATAGTCACATCTGGATTCTTTAGAGTTCTAAGGGATTTAAACTGCTGAAACTAACTCCATACATCCACCCCTATAACTACTTACCCCCTGGGGTATGAAGAGTAAATTTCATATTATGAATGCCTACTTTCATTATAGCACCCTGGAAGGCAGGATCTCTAATTTACTATTAACCAACAAATTCACACTTCCTGTTCTCTTAATCCCAGGAGCTACTCTCTACTCTTGGTTATTCTTTCTTTTGTGTGGTCCATATACTGACAGAATTTGATGCTCTCTGTTGCTTTCAGATATCCTCTTTCCTTTGTGTTTTGTATATTTGTATATGTGTGGATGTGTTTGTGTATACATTGCATCATACACTAAAAAATGAAGAGAATTTATTTACCACCTAATCTAGTCCTACATCTTCATTCTATAGCAGAAACTGAGACATAAAGTGTTTAAGAATATCTGCTCTCAAACATCTTGTCACTTGAGTTCATCAATATTTTAAATAAATAATCTACAGGTTTACTATATGTCAGTTGTCAATATAGGTGGTCTTTACTTTATATGTATCACTTACAATTATATCAGGAAACTTGGTGGTGCCATAGCACAAAGAGTTCTGGGACTGGAGTTAGGAGGTTTCATCTCCCTGAGTCCAAATCTGAACTCAGATATTTACTAGCTGAATTACTCTGGAAAACTCACTTTACCCTGCTTGTTACCCTCAGTTTATTTATCTGTATTTTTTTTGTAGAGGGAAATGGCAAAGCACTCCAATATCTTTGTCAAGAAAAATTCAAATGGAGTCATAAAGAGTTGGACATGATTGACAAACAACTGAAAAATATAACTATGCCACGTTCATGATTTTGAATTTTGAAATTTACTCATGAGCTTATATTTACTTTTGCATTTTCATCTTTCCATTAATCATCTCAAGCCCAATAATTCTCTCACTTTTTATGAAGTTGATCCTTCTATTTTCTTACTCTATAATATCTACTATGGCTTTAAATATCCTCTATCCCATTTTATTCAATTTCTATTAAAATTTTTTTTCCTGATCATCAAACCCCCAAAGCTACTTTTACTCCCCCCTGACAATTTCCAATATTTTTTTCATTTCCTATTTTATTCTTGAATTGTATTGAGTGTCTTAGTCCTCTGTAGCATGATACAAGTCTAACACAGGTATATAAACACTTATGAATTCCCTGAGTTGTGTCCATCATTCCAAACCACCTTCCGATTAGCAAATATAGATTCCTGGAGAAAGACCACCACCATATGGTTTTACTCAGTCTATCTCTGTGTCCTAAAGATAATCTTATTTTGAAAGGGATAGAATCTTCTCACGTTGCAATTTAATTCTTAGGCCCCACTGGAATACTTGTATTTATATGATCCAGCCACTCACAATAATGACACTTTTATGTCTTAAGCACATGCATTTTTACTTGGTAATATAACAAAAAGAAAGAATAGCATCATCATAAACATTTATATATTAAATATGTATAATATATAAATAAATTTATATATTAAAGTAAATGTAGAGATAATCAATTCATCAAAATTCCCATAGAAACTTGAATTACATTCTACATCATTAATCTTAGATCTTTAGGGGAGAGTGGTAACACTTACAATTACCCCTGGCAGTGAAACATACAAAGGAGAAAAGCAGTTGCTAAATCACTGTTAGTAACATTTGAAAAATAGTGGATAAAGGAGGATGTCTTGAAAAATTGAAAAAAATAGAAAATCCATCCACAAAGCAAGAGAACAGATTTTGCAAATAATAAACAAGTCAGCTTTATTATAATTTTTATAAAAAATCTTTGAGTGTAGCATTAAAGAGAGATTTGTTAACAATCTGAAAAAAGAAGAAATGGAAATTAAAAAGTTTCTATATGGATTTATTAAGAACAAGTCATATCAGACTAAACGTATAGCTTTTTTTGTACAGAGTCACTGCCCTGTATCAACAGGCAATACTATAGACATATTTTACATAGATTTTAGAAGAAAAGAAAAGACTTCTATGCTATTCTTGAGAAAGATGAAGAGTTGTACACTTAAGGATGACACAATTCCATAGACTTGGACCGAGAATGTAAAAGAGCAAAAGAATCCCAATTGAGTGACATAGGGATCAGTACTTGGCTTTATTACTGAATTAGATGAAAGTATAGATGACATCTTCATCAAATTTGCAAATGTTATAAAGCTAGGAGTGATAGAATATATACTGGGTGACAGAATGAGAAATCAAAAAATATGTTGGTAAGTTGCAGAATTGTAATTGATTCTAATGAACTGTCTCAATAGAGATAAATAAGTATATATGAAAATATAAATATGCATAAATATGTATATATGTATATATATAAATTATTTTATAAATATGGATTGTTTTAACAACTATAAAATCAGAGAGACATTGTTAGTCAACAATTTACTTTAATTTGATTTAGCAGACTAATTTGATTTAGTCCAAAGACTAAAAGGATTTACTTTGCATAAATAAGAAGATGATACATAATCCCTTTCACAGTTTTTATTAGGTCTCAGCTGGACTACTGGATCATGCTCTTGGTAAAACAATTTCAGACAACTAATAAGTTGGAGGAGTGGACAGTGAGGACAATTTGGCTTTGAATCAATATTATATGAAAATTAATTGAAGGAACTAAGTCTATGTAGTTTAGAGTACAATAGCCTCAAGAGTATCAGAACTATAATGAAGATAGTATTTGAAGAGTTATCATATAAGCCACATACAAAAGTTATTTGGGGTCCTAGAAGACAGAACCCAGAGCTATTCAATCTTAGCAAAAGAAAAATCCAGACCATTTAGAAAGAAGGTCCCACTTCCCAGATGAAATAGCCTGGTTCTGTAGATTGTTATCTTTCATTGTCAATTTTTTAACAATGTTATAGTGAGGTTTCCTTTCAACCATGAGTTGAATGGCATGATTCACTTTAATTCCATTCTTACTGTCCAAAGATTTTCTGAAAGTAGCTTCATAAGGGAGAGAATGATTTAATCTGTTCCCAGTTTCAAAGAATGAATAGAAAGGTTGAATTGAAAGGGTTATAAAGTGAAAAAGAAAGAAAAATGCCTAGATAATTTTCACCATGAGAAATAAAATTTTAAAACTGGAAACATCTAAAGATTTAAAGCAACATACATATTTTCCTAGAATTATCTAAGTTATTATTCTAATTCCAAATTCTTTGTACACTCGAGTTTATAGGGGGCAGATTATAATCATATTTAACTTTTTACCAATAATTTTAAGGATAAGAAACATGAATTATGGAAATAAACATAATTGGGAACAATTTAACATTATATTCTAGAACTTTCTTAAAGCTACAACTATGTAACTGATCAAAATATGATTTTCATCTCAAAAATGCTTTTTAAATGAAATTGTAAATGACTAGTCACATAACTACATAAGTCATTAATATTTCCATTCATTTATTTCATTTTCTACATGACAATATGGCCAAGCAAGTAATTTGGTGTTTCCAAAAGTAAGACATAAAAGAAATTTTAGAACATACACAAAAGAAACAGAACATATCAAGACAGAAGTATATACTTTTGGACTCTTATTTGAGGATTCTTGAGAAAATAATACAAAGTTGGAGTTATATGTTCATATTAAATAGCGTATACTATCATTGTGTTTAATAAGATTTTTCCCCAACAACTAAAAAAACAGATTGAGTATGAAGGATAGAACCAAAGATGGAAATATTTTTAAAATATTTTATTTTGATTGTCTTTAACCTTTGATTTTTTTAAATCCATCTGCCACAAAGCTACCAAAATCACATTCCTAAAGCAGTTCTAATTATGTCATAAGAAGCTCCAAAGGTTTCCTATAGTTTTGAAAAGAGAATACAGACTCTTCTAGTCATCAATTAAAAACTTTTAAAATTTGACTGCAACATGTATTTCCTCATGTATTTATTATTATTCTTCATCATTACCTATGCATTCTATCCAGATTAATTTACTTGACTTTAAGTGCTAATTTCATACTTCTTCTTGGAAAGCTTGAATCTGTTAGTGGCTCATGTTCAGTCTCTCCCCCTGGACCTCCACTAACAGGAAAACTCAGTGAAAAGAGTATCCTTTTTTTCCCCTCAAGCAAGATGCCCATTTCACCAAATGGCATATTCACTGGATGTTCCCCATAGATTTCCTCATTTATGCTTTCTTGAATCTTTGGCTTTCTTCGAATAGTAGTGAAAATCCAATCTTATTCAGGAAAATTTTAGGGATCCTTAATTCTAGGTCTTACACTCTTGTGTATTGCTAATTTATCCTGAATTTGGCTTGTTCATATATCGTTTTTTGCATGTTGTTTCCCTCCTTAGGACTGTGAACTCTTGCTAGGACAATCTTTTAACTTTCTTTGTATACTTAGAACTTACAATGATGTTTTGCTTATAGTAGGTGCTAAATAAGCATTTATTGACTGATTGACCTCCTACCCAAGGCCTTTTCTAATCCCCCAATTTTTTTTTTAGCATTTCTTCCCTGAAACTGAATTTACTTTTATGTATTTTATATTTCCTTTTCTATGTAAAATGGTGCTTCCCCTTAAAAAAGGCTCAGCTCCTCAAGGGCACTTTTTCCCCCTTCTTTTACATCCCCATTTTCTTTCAGTGTGCCTTACATATAATAGGGGCTCAAAAATGTTTTACTGAATATAACAAAGGGAATATAATGTTATATTTCTTATTTAATTTGAAGGGTTTTTTTAATTAATTGTAATAATTAAAAGAGTCCTCCTTTATAGATCAGCATGGGGTAATGGTGGATTCTTAATCAAGACAACTTGTTTTCAAATCAAACTGTTGTCACTTACTAGCTATGTGACTTTGTGCAAATCCCTTAACCTCAATGAGTTTCATTTTCCTACCCTATGAAAAAGATGGGGTCCATCTGTCCAATTCTGAATCTATAACTTTATGACCCCTAACTAATGCTGAGACTTTGAAAACTGCTAAATTCAATTAGAATTAGAAAAAAAAATATTTCCCAAGCATTTATTTAAAATTCTCCATTGGTTTTTGCCTTCAAGGAGATTTTGATACGTATTGTGAAGGCAAATATATCAATGTTTATAACACAAAATAGAATAAAATAAATGCAATGAGTAGTAAATAGTAAAACTTTTGATCTCTTACTTTAAATTAGCTTCGATTGGATTTTATACACCAAAATACTTACTGTTTTTTTTAAATGTGAACATCTTTAGATGTCAAATAATAGAACTTACTTCAAGCTGAATCAAATTAGAACCTTCAATATTTTAGACATTTGCATTGATGCCATATTCTTTGAAAATTTCCAGCTGTGAGGCAGTAAAGAGCCCTTCCCAAATATTGAGCCACAATACGCCTAAGATTGCAGCAATATGCTAAAGAAAAGCAATCTTGTTTTCATGAGTTAATGTGAATCACAAAGAATAAAAGTTGAGTATTTTGCTTACATGAGAACACATAACATTTATTCATTTCATTTCTGAAATGAAAAGGTAATTTTTTTAAAACTGAGTGTCTTATAATTTTCTGATTATATTCCTATAGCTAAACTGAGCAAATTTTGAACTTAATATTTAGTAAATGGTTAAGGTTTTTAAAGTTATTGAGTATTTTCCATCCATCATTGTTTATGATGGAACATGTTTAATCTCCATTCCTATCACTGTGACACAACATATAAGCTATGAAATATTGTCAAAATCATTTAACCTCTCTTTGGACCTTAGTTCATTCATAAATAAAATGTGCACACTAATATTTGGATTAATATCTAGTGGAATTAAACCATATAAATTCTTGATCAAATACCTCTTATGTGCAAAGCATTAGGACAGGTCATAGGAGAAATGGAAAGATAAAATGAATGATCTAAAATGACGCAAATTCTGACCAAGATTTTTTATGAAACATACATAGATATTTCTATTGTTATTCACCCATTTCAGTTATGTTTTACTCTTTGTGATAATCATTTAGAGTTTTCTTGGCAAAGATATTGGAATGGTTTGTCATTTCCTTCTCCAGATAAATATAGTGAGGGAAAAAGGGTTAAGCCTCACACAGCTAGACTCCAGACTTGATGCTCTACCCACTGTGCCACTTAGCTGCCCCATATTAACTCTACCACATGTAGTAAGGACATGTAATAAGAGAAAGGTAGCAATAAAAACTAAGTGTTAATCAATAGTAAATGAAAAATTATGGAGACCAATGAATATTGGTGAAAAAAATCCAGAATATGTTATGAAGAAAATGACATTTGAACCTTGATGGTTGAATAGGCATTCAATATGCAGGGAAAGAGAGGAATAGATGTGGTACACATGGAAGACTCTAGGGAGGAGTTTGAAAAGCAAAGGCATAGAGATGTGATGGTATGGGAAGCAGAGAAGAATCCAATTTAATTTCATGGTGCATATATTGTGTAGAAAATAAAACTGATATAGGTTGGTATTTGATTTTGCAGAGTAATTAATGCCGAGCTAAGACATTTGTATTAATCAATAATCATAATTTACATATTTCTATATAGAGAAAATAGATGGTTAGAACCCACATTTCCTTCTACTAATATATACATATGAGTTAAATTCTTGAATACTATACCAAGCATTTTGCAGAAATTTATTTATGGATAATTACTTCTTTAATATCTTCATTAAGAATTCAGACAATACTCCTGAAGCCTTTCCATCAAGATGGCATAGACCTATTAATAACTACTCTGCAACTATGCTTATCCAGTCATTCTTATGCCATCTGACTCTCTATCACCTAGAAATAAAGAGTAATAAACTAGAATTATATCTATCTGCTCTCTTCAATATTATCAGTATAGAGAATATGGTCATATTTAATGTAACTTCTGATTGCTATTTCATTAACATTAGGAGGAAAGTAGAGCCTAAATTCTATATCAAAGGTTTAATACCTTTCCTAATTACCATCAATTTTTTACAATGAACACACATAGTGAATATAAAGTAACCTATTACAAAATCAGTAGCAAAATAGAAATCAGAGAAGATATATAGATACCAGAATATATACTAGACAAAGTGGAGCTAAGGTGGTCTTCATTAGGAAGCAATATAACAGCTCAATTAAGAGAGAAAACCCCTGTTTTCACTTGGGGCAACTTTTTAAAGTCTTTAGAGTAGCCAGATAAGAACAGGGACAAGATGAAAATGGTTCTTGTGTATCCCAAAGTCGTCTTCTTCAGCAATCTGAAGAAAGATAGTTTCCTTTCATGTTCCCTTTTGAAGCTGGAAGTCATAAAGGCCCCCAAGCATCCCAAAGCTTTTTGCCAAATCAAAGATGCCTAAGGAGGTCTCCTTTTGCCAACTTCTTCCTGCCCCTCAGACAGAGCAAGAAATTCATCTTCATCAATGAAGAAAGAGACCCAAAACAATGGGAATTTGAGGCAGGGGTTACACAAACAACAGCAAACATCAATCCTTGCTTTTAAGGAGTTCACAGTCTAATGCTAGAGATAATAGGCAAATTATTATGTACAAGTAAGATATAGATGAGATAAGTTGAAGTAATCTCAGCGAGAGAATAAAGAATAAAGGATTCTTCAAGAACATGGAACTTTAGCTAAAACTTGAAGGAAACCAGGAAATCTAGAAATACTGTTGCTGATTGTATTCTATCAGATTTCATATTTGATCCTGGAAGCAATAAGGAACCACTGGAATTTATTGAATATGACGGAAGCATGGCAAAATCAGTGTTTTCGAGGACCATTTTGATACTTCAGTGGACGAAGAACTGAAGTAGGAAAAGAGTGATGGTAGGCAGATGAACTAGCATGCTATTGTAATACTGCAGTGATGCAAATTAGAGAGAGAAGGGGACTTGTTTGAGAAACATCATAAAGATGGAAATGACAGGACTTTACCATTGACTGGATAAGAGTGGGTAAAAGAGAAAGAGTTGAGAATGACAGGATGTAAACTATGATGATTTAAATAATGATATCAATAATGGGCAATTTGAAGGGAGGGAGAAAAGGTTTTGCAGAGGAGTGTAATAATTTCATTTTTGGACATATTGAGTTTAAGCTATCTATGAGACATTCAGTTTGAGATGTCTAAAAGGCATAAACAACCTGACACTCTCAAGAGATGTTAAGACTCTACAAGTAGATCTGAATATCATTTTCATAAAGATAGTTATTAAAATTATGGGAGCTAATGAGCGAGAGAACAATAAACAAAATAACAATTCAACATTTCTAGTTCCTTTCTGACATTTTCGTTGTTTCAAAGAACTCCTTTCAAAAATCTTATTCTTCTCCCAAATGAAAAAAATTACCCAGTTCCTATGTTCTTATTAACCATATTTCCCCAATCTTTCCTTTCCAAGAAATATTATCCTTCTCTGAGAAAATAGAAGAAAACCATAATATAGTATTCCACATTTTTGTAAATGTGTATAATTATCATCACTTCATTCATCTTGGTATTATAAGAACTCCTATTTTCCATAACATAAATAAATTTTTATTTGGTTTTCCTGTTGTTTTTTTAATTACATGTAGAACATTAAAGAAATGTTTAGATTATCAAAAATATGTTGTAGCTACATTCATTGAATGTTTTGAATATTGAGATTTATATATTTTTAATTGTCTATTTTGCTTTTTTTTAAAGTTGATACCTTAGGGTAGATTTGCCATATTAATGCGTCTGACATAGTAATATCAGTCTAGATCTGCCTTAAAGGAATGATGATATAGTGGATAAAAAGCCACTTTTGAAGCCAGAAACACCCAAATTCACTTATATAAGATGTCATGTATTCTCTTCTTGGCCCAAGTAACTCTCTAGGATTACAAATTACATAAGCATTGGTGAACAGTTTCTTAATTCAGATAATTCTAACTATGAATTTATAAACAATAAAATCACAGATCCTGAGAAAGAAGTTGATTATATATAGTTAAAACTACATTAGGTATTTCCCAACCTCTCAAGAATTCTGTATGTATTCTGTATGTAGAGGTAGCAAATGCCAAAAACCCATATTTAAAATATCTTCTACTTTTAATCTTATTTAATTTCAAGATTAACATATTATATTGTACTAAAAAGAACATTAAGCTCAGGACTCCTGTGTCTTAATCTCAATTCTGCCACTAAATAGACATGTGATTCCAAATGAGTCATCCAACCATTCTAGATATCAGTTTTCTTTTTTGGAAAACAAAAGAATTAGATGTTAGAATTTATATTTCATTCAGCTATAATTCTATGTGACTTCAATACTATGATATATATTTATTTAATATGGATATTTTATTATATCATATTAGTAGAATTAAATGCCATTTTGTTCTCTCTTTACTATGTCTTATCTACCTGTTCCTTTGCCTTAGTAATCTGTGTGCATGCTTCATAGCAAAAGGCTGAAATCAAGTGGATAACTATAACATTATAGAAAAATTACCAAATTCATGTTCTGTTTCTTTCCTTTATGAATAAAAGCCATCCATCTGATAATTTAGATATAATTCAAAAGCTTGATTATAGATATTCATCCAAAAAAGGATTGAGTCCAGTCATTTATGCATGACTTTCTGTTTCATTACAACACAATCAGGGTTAATAGTTGGATTCAGTAGTTGGAGAAATATAATATTACTTAAATTTGCAAATACATTTTTTTCCAATTAAAAACAAACAAAAAAACAAACAGAACCACGAATACTGAATTTTCTAATTGTTCTTCAATGAATATGCAAAATTTAAATATGTTTATGGAAATTACAACACATTTATTTTTGGACACTAGAGACTTTTATGAAAGTAAAACTTCTTATTTAAAAGGAAATAATTATTAACCATAGTGATAGGAATTCAAATATAACCACAAAAAACTGTTGTTTGTCTTTCCTAATTTAGATTTTTGTCTGTGTTGACCATGACAAAATCATATTGTTTCACTTGCTAGATACAAAACAAAAGAAGGTCCATATAACTCTCATGTTCCTTAGAAACAAACAAACAAAAAAAAGAATAACAGAGTGATTACTCTCTAGAGAGCTGCATTTATCTAGGAACTTGAAAAACTGCTTACATCACAAATTGTAATGTAATATGAATTGTCAACTACATAGAATTCTAAGTTATCCTAGCTGGGATAATGTAGAAAAGCTTTCAGGAAATACACACACATGTACATATACACACAGATAGTTTTTTTGTCTTTTGTTTTTTGTTTTTTTAATGACTTGCTCTTATCTCTAGACTAATGCTAAAGGACAGCCTTCTAATTTCAATTTGTCAAGGACTGGTACTCATTTCCCCAAATACCTCAAGAGATAATGACATCATTACCCCATTTCTGTGTATTTCTGTGATTTTTACAGCCATTTAAAACTACAGATATCTCCTGAAATAAAGTTACTACCTTCATCTCAGTTGCTGATGTTGGCAATTCATGGGTAGAGATCTGAATATATTAGCTAAAAACAATAGATAACTTAATATCATAAGAAATCTTTCAAAAAGAAGTCTCAATCCTATCTCTCCTGGAAAAGAAGTAATCATTGCCTTATCAAGAATAAGGGGAATTCAATGATCTGGTCTTGTTAAACAAAGAAAAATGCACTTTTTGAGATTGTGTTCCAAAGTGTTCTTAATGATTGCATTTCAGTAGGCAACATACTTTTTCTTTGGGTAGAAAATAAGAAACTAATAAGTAGATAGAATTAATCAAGTCAAACTTAGAAACTTCAAAATACAATGGATAGATGGATTAAGTCAAAACCAAATTCACCAGAAATACTGGTTTTATAATTGAACACTAAGAATAATTAGTCTATACAGTCTTCCTATGCTTTACTTTCTTACCCCATCTTCTTCAAAATTCAGCTCAAACACCATCTTCCACAAGAAGCATTTCCCTCTCCCATTTTCCCCTTAAGAGACTTCCTTTCAGGTCACCTTCCATTTTCACTGTATGCAACCTGTATGTACGCATTTGTCTGTACTTTTTCCTCTTCATCAGTTCACTCCTTCTTTCCTTAGATTGTGAGCCACTTACAGAGAGGGATCATGTTTTGTTTTTTGTGTGTTGGTTTGATTGCTTTTTGCTTTTCTTCATGAGTCAACATTTTCCCATAGTGTCTGACATAATAGTAAGTGTTTAATAAATGCTTAACTGACAGACTAATAATTAAATTGAATTTTTCTTCATGTCCAAGAAATGATCCATACCACATGTATAATTACCTGATTACAAATCCTTATAGCTACTTTCCAATAAACCTTTTGTAATAAAATATTGTTTACTATTTCCCCATATCTACCTCATTAATTCCCTTGCATTTTGTGACTCTTCCCTTCACAACTGAACTAGGTCATTGAAAAGATAGTCTAGACCTGTGAGATTATATCATAGTATAGTATTGGAAAAAATACTAAGCATGAATATTCTTTCAATGTACCCTTCTCCCCAACTAATAGGTAATATGGGAAGTTTATGTATTTTAATTGATTTTATAAAATAAAATACTCTGTTAAACTCTCAATTGTTGTTTAGAAGTTTATGAAGAACATAACTCCTAATGATATGAGAGGGGACTTGAAATTCCTAAGCATACATCACATTGATAAATCACTTTGCAAAGACAATTACAGGGGTGGATTGCATCTTGCCAGTGGAATTTATTTGAATCCAATCTTGGAATATGTTTTCTAGTAATTGCTACTGAATATGGTTATATCTTATAATGACAGGATAGATTTCCTTCTTCACCAGCAAAGCAGCAAGTTAACACTTCATATAACAGATTACTGTGTTGTTTATACAATTACTTCATCAATGAAGGTTTTAATTACTGTTTCATGTTTTAGTAATGTGAATTAATTTACTCCCATCTTGTCTTTTTTTTAATAATGTTGGTTCCATTTGGTACCATCAAGATTAAATAACTGTTTTTTTGTTTTTTGTTTTTTTTTGTTTTTGTTTTTTTTTTGTGAGTTACCATGGCTGGAAGGGGAAAGATGGCCAACCTTCCATGAGCTTCTCTGTATTCAGCTACTTTGGTGTGAAAAGAGAAATATTTAGTTTCTTCTCTGACTTGCATTTAAAACTTTTCTCACTTAATAGTAACTAAGTTCAGAATCATAAGTAGACAAACTAGAGCTTTGTCCCAGGTACCAGCAATGAAAGGAAACTGAAAGCACTTGATCTAGGTATAATAACTGTCTTCATTACTTTTTACACTAGAAGAAATAGAAAAATATAAAGCAGGAAGAGTTAATTTGAATCCTCTTTCATTTCCAAAGTCCATACATCAGCTAAGCCCATCTATCCAAACCCCACCCTGTGTGTTTCACTCTCATAAGCCTCCAAGGTAGAGTCCTCAAGGTGTGTTGAGATCTCCTGAGTCTCTGACCATAATCAATTTGCCTATTCTTTGCCAGGTTTTGTTTTGTGATATCTTAAGAAGCCTTTTTATCAAATGACTTCTTTTTGAGGCTTCTGACCCTCTCTATCTTGTTTTTATAAGCTTTGTTTAAGCATGGGAATTCCTAGTTGAATTTCTGATTACTAATTTGAGTTCTATTTTCATAGATTTCAAAATCCCAGGGTTACTTACATGCCAACCTGAGATACTGCAATGACTTTACTGGAAGTTTTTGAAGAAAGGCTGCATATAATTAAATATCTATTCTAAACAATAAAAGTGTAATAAAAATAAAAAATGAGAATTTTATTTGATCTGGGAGATAGCCTTAATAAATGTCTTTCCTTTAATTGTTCTACTTGGTTTTTAAAGAAGTAAATTTATTCCAATTTTATTTGAAAACATATTTGAATTGATAGTTCAATTACAATTTAGTGAATTATAGATCTAGCTTTGAACAATAAATTAGGAAATCAAAGTATAACCCTGAAGAATCAAAAAAAAAAATTAGTGTTAGATTATGGGAGGGATATTTCTATTTTCAAACAAAAATGATTTATTTCTATTCATTTTGAAATGCTTTTACCCAATGTATAATTGGTTCAATTTTTATTGTTTTCTGTAGTTTATGAATAAAATTTTATTGGTTCCTATTCATAGTTTCTCTTTAAGAACCTGTATCAGAGTTGCAGTGAGCATAATTGTAATTTGAAATTTTTTCAAAGTGTGGTATGTGGAGGAGTACAAAGTTCCTTTGCATACATGGATTGTTCTACAGATAAAGCTGACTCAAAGAAAGACTGGTAAACTATGAAGTTGAAAGACTAGAGCTAGAAGGTGATATCTGAAGAGGAGAAGCAGAGTCCCAACAAGAAATCATAGTAAGAAAGACTCACAAGATATAGGATCAAAAGTCCAAGTTGTTATGGTTTGGCCCTGTGCAAGTGATGGGTCCAGAACCATTCAAAGAATCATTGCAATTTACCATACTCACTTGATTTGGGAAAATTTATACATTTTATTGTTTTATGTCACAATCTGTAGTAACAACTATGTCCCTGTGACCCAGATTCATTTTTTTTTAAGAAATTTTAAATCTATTGTCATTGAAGTAAATGTTAAAAACAGATATTAGTATAGACTACCAATATGTAGTAAGCATTAATAAATGCTTATTGACTTCCTTATTTTTAATTAAAAAGAAAAAAAATCTTAGAATCATAAATTTAGAGCTAGAAGGGAATTTAGCCCCCTTTTTGTGATGCATTTCTTTCTATTTCTAGGTTAAGAAAGACTTCGAAAACTTTAATCCTTTTTCAAGGTCATAGATCTTCTGACTCAAAATCCAGCATTTTTTGTTTTCCCACATTGACATTTCTAATGGCATTTCAAACTGGTAACCAGAATAAGATATTTTAATATCTAATTAGCCCAAACAAAAGCACCTTTTTTTAAGAAAAGTAAATGAACTAAGCAGTATTCAAGTGGGAGTCTTGAAAATAGGGAGATATATTGAGTTACCATATAATTATACATTATTGTGCCTATTTAATTTGGAAGAAAGAAGATTAAGTACTTGTTAAGTGTTATGTCTACTCTGGATACCCAAAGAATAATCACAAACCACCAACACAACAACCCAAACACTATTGTGTGCTCCTTGGTGTCCCATTATATAGTTAAGTTGTTTAAAAAAAAAAAAAAAAAAAAAAAACTTCCAACATACTCTTCAAGGCTCATAGATAAATTAGACAATCAATTGTAGGAAGGTGGGTGGAGGAAACTACTTCTTCTTTCCAGACAGAAACAGGAGAATAATCATGATTCATTTTCTTTTTCTTTATGCCCTAAATTCACATAGTTTATTGGAGTTAATATGGGAATCATAGTCTCCTGACTTAATTAATTGTAATTTCATCTATGTCAGAATCTTTTTCTATATGCTTAATAAACAGCAATGTGTGTTTTTGAAAATCACATTTTAGTTTCTCTTTCAGAAGTTGATCAGTGGATTATTTCAATCACTATTTTACTCTCTAGTTCTAGGATGATTTCTTGGTTCTTTTCTTGATTTCTATTTCTAGGCTCTTTTTTCATGGTTGTTTTCAGGTAGTCCAAAGATTCTCAGATTGTCTCTCTTTTGGATCTATTTTCTAGATTAGTTGTTATTCTGATGTGGTATTTTACATTCTCTTCTTTTTAAATTTTTTTTTTAGTTTTGTTTGACTGATTCTTGTTATCTCATTGAACTATTTGCTTTCTTTTGTTCAATTTTAAATTATTTTCTTCAGTTGGCTTTTTATTTCCTTTTGCATTTGGCCAATTGAACTTTTAAATGAGTTGTATTGTTCTTTGGATTTTTTTTCCATTTCAGAAATTCCATTTTTCAAGGAATTATTTTATTTTTCTATTTCTCCAAACTAATTTTAAGAAGTGCTTTTTTTAGACAATCTGCATTTCTTTTCCCCAGAGACTTAATTTGCTTTACCTATTTTTCTTCTAACCCTCTTTTTTGAATTCTTCCAAGAGAACCTTTTGAGACAGAGACCAACTTAAACCACCTTTTGAGGCTTCATCTGGAGACATTTTGCCTTTAGTATCCTCAAGGTTTGAGGCTTATTCTTCTTTGTCTCCATAAAAGCTATCTATAGTCAGAGTTCTTTTTTTTTTGCTCATTTTTAAAGAGATCTGCTTTTAGAGTAAAGGGGAGATTGCCCCAAGCTTCCTCTACAGGACACTAGTAACACCCTGTTTTGGAGCCAGTGTTACTGGCTTCCTTCCCACCCTGGTGGGCATGGCCAAGGCCCATTAGATATGCTGAGGTTCAGGGGATCATTATCTCCTTATATAGTTGTGTTGGGGCTCTCACAGCTAGTCTGCTGATCTACTGTTTCTGAATTTGCACAGAGTAGCCAATTCTTCTGTATATTGTCTAAGAGCCTCCCAGTAGATTTCCCTGGTATGGGAAAGTCATTTCATTCTGGTTCCTTGTTCTGTTCCTGTGCTGGGCTGCTTCCCCCCAATTCCACTTCCAGCCCACTCCACCTGTGCTACTGAGACAAACCTTTCCTGAAGTTCTTCTAAAATATCTTCTGATGGAAATCCATATTTTTTTTTTGATTCTTTCACTTCAAAACCCATTCAGAGGTTTTTTTTTTTTTTTTCTGGTGTTGATTTTAGGGAAGCCAGGAAGAACTCAGCCAAAGACTTTTCCACTCTTCATAGAGCCAATTTGACTCTGCTTCATGAGTTATTTTCAAATGAGTCATGAATGTTGATGTAAAGTGCTACATGGCCTTAATCACTGAAGGGGCAATGAGACCTCTTGAAGATATAAGCTTAAAAAGGTCAAGGGCTTCCATTTCATCCAGGATCATTTCCAGTCATCTTGATCTATACTTGCCACTGAACCCAGATGACTCTGGAGGGGAAAGTGAGGCAAGTGACTATGCACAGCTCTTCCTAACTCAAATCCAATTCACTTACATGTCATTGCATCACTTTCATGATGTCATGATCCTCTTTGAAAATGAAGAACAAACAACAACTTAATAGAGCTAAACTCGAATAAAATTATCCCTATTTTTCAGGCATGTTGTCTTCATGTGTATGAATATATTAGAACTAAATCAATAACTAACATAAATTAAAATTCTTTCACAAAATATCCTTTTTACCATGAACCTCATGACCATGTGCTAATAGTATTAGAAATTGAATAATATTTGTGAAGTGCTTACTCTGTAGCAAGCACATTTTATAATCTGTATCTTATTTGTTACTCACAAGAACCCTTTGAGGTAGATGTTATTTTGATTCCCATCTTGTTGTTATTATTGTTGTTCAGTTGTTTAAATTGTATCTGACTCTATATGACCCCATTTGGCATTTTCTTGGCAAATATCCTGAACTGGTTTGCCATTTTGATAGAGGAAGAAACCAGGATATAAAGGGCAAATAGACTTGTTGAAGGTTACAAGTCAGTGTCTGAAACTGGATTTGAACTCAGGAACATGAATTTTCCTAATTCCAAATCCAGTGCCTTATCCATTATCTACCTGCACCACCTCACTTCCCAGTTTCCATTTTACAGATAAGGAAAATGAGGCAATGTTTGTGACTCTGTAGCTAGGAATTTTATGGAGTCAATTTTGAACTTCTTAGCTATAGACTCAGTGCTCTAGCTATTGTGCCCTTAGTCAAAGTAAAAGTGAGTTCGTCTCTCATTTTACAAAAGAAAAATACTCAACCCAGGGACAAATATATATTGTCAAACAGATAATAAAAATAAGAAGGAGGGACTACAATCCAGGAGTGCTGGCTCTGGAGCCAGTTTGTTTTTATTATACTCCACTGCTGGCTAAAAGCAATTGTCTCTCAGCTTCTATTCTAATCCTCATTACAAAAATAGCTCCTTGAGGGCAGAGCTGTTTACTGCCTTTATTACACAGCAAAGTGCCTGGCATATAATGATTGCTAATAAATTCTTGGTGAATAACTTAGAGACATATTTTGCTTGCTTCACTTGTATAATTCATATATGGTTTGCCTCCTCATTGGTGAGAAAGGTTTGGAGGAAAGAAGATATTTTTAGGAAATGAATATTCAAAAAATAAATAAATGCTCATCTATTTGACTCCTACTGACTTCTGCTATTACATGGTAGGAAGAAGAGCTGACATACAGAATTTTATCTTGTATGTGTAAAGGTCTTAACCAAAGCTATGTTCTAAGCTCTCATTCTGTCATAGAGCTTAGGGTACTCCTGATTTTCAAGACTGTGTCTGTAAGTGCTAAGGTTTAACTCATTTTACCAAGATGTATACCTAATAGCTATCACTCATAGCAACTCATGGAATATGTGAAAACATGAGGTTAGGAAACATCCTTTAAAAATCATGATTTTTTTGAAAAAAAAATATTGACAAAGGAGATAACACTCTATCCTCTAAAAGAATAAAAAGGAGTATGGAGTTTTGGCAGGTGGAAATCAGATTTTTTCTGTTATCTCTACATTTCACAGCTCTGAAAAAAAATCCTTGCTATTTGTGAAGTTTGAGCTAGCAAATATTCGTTTTCTATATATATTCTTTTGCTGTGTTAAAACTTGATTTTCTGACACACCAATATACATTTGGGTTTTTAATTTTTCTCTGTATCTGAGTCACTGTCTAGTAGTCAGTTGACATCTAATCATGAAGCATTTATTCTTTTAGCTCACTGGAGGAAAATTTACAATACTGTGTTAGCAATAGACATGAGATATGTGTAGTGTCCATATAGAATATCATCATGATCTTCATTTATTTATACATTTATTCAATCATCTGCACATTCTGCATATTCGGTCACCATATGTTCGACCTGAATTAGCAATAGAATAAAGCAGTCAATTTTCAACTTTACAAGTTTACTTGGATTATTTTTCCAATGAGTTATTTTTATCTTTCCGTATTCCAGATTTTAGAATTAGTTCCTTTTCTTTCTGCCTTAGCAATCAACAACAATGGGCAATTAAAATTTGTCTATAGTCAATGAATATCAATTTTTGAAAATGTTTTAACCAATATAACCAAGATAAGGAATTTATTGAAATATCTATCAAATGATGCATTTCATACTCCAATGTAATGATTTGAAAATGATTTTTCATATCAGGGAGGTATAGATCAAATCACAGAAGACAGATTTGATATGATATAACCCAAACTATTCTAAATCTTTGTACAAATGAATTTCATTTTAGCTTCATTTCTGCTACTAGTAGGTTATATAACCCCAGGGTCACCTAACTTTGTATCTATCTTAGTTTCTTTCTTTCTTTAAATGAAGAATAGGAAAAATAATGGAACATATGGTCATTTTAAATCAAATGTTTTATATGGGGGAAAATAATAACCACAAACTTTAAAAATGTTTCAAAATGCTATGTAAGAAAAGACTTAGGTTTGATTCTATGTGGATCACTTAGGCAACAATTATACTTATTTTGTTCACAATTCATGCTATTTTGAATTGGGATCAATATTGAAATGGATATATTATCCTATTGGTTTAAGAATTGTTTCTAATGATGGAGATTAATATCCATCCATGAATCCCAATTCTATGTGTGTTTTGTACATGATGTCTCACATCACCATGCAATGTCCATTTAATGTGCTGGATGCCTTCTTTGCTTATTTTCTGCCATTGTGAGTATACCTGAGACACACTCTAGCTATTCAGCTGTAATTCATCATTCATCCACCTGATCAATTCATGTTTTCTTCTTATCATGCAAGAAGTTCCTTTTACTACTGTTCTTTGAATTTCCTCATTAGCTACATGTTGCCATGCATGCTTATATTAACCATGATGCTCTCCATTGCTCTCATTTGGATGTTCATTTTTATTCTTCAGATATTATCATATAGCATATTTCACTGACTTCTTGTAATAGCATTACAATGTCAGCATTGAAAAAAAAATAGGCCTTTTCTTCTATGAGTAGTTTGATGTCAGTAAAAAAGCTTTGAATTTTCTTGAAAACAATCCAACCTAATTTCATCCTAAATGAACTCTGGACATGTTTCATCCCTCTGTACTCTCTCTACCAGACATACATATTAATGTGTAACTTCTATATGGTATCTATTAAAATGAATGTTGAAATCTCAGCAATAGAAATTCTCTATGTATTTGATCTTCTCCATGTAGGGAAACAGGACAGTTTCTCTCTCTCTGTCTCTCTCTGTCTCTGTCTCTCTCTGTCTCTCTGTCTCTTTCTCTCTGTGTCTGTCTCTCTCTGTCTCTCTGTCTCTCTCTCTTTCCCCATAGGCAATTGAAGTTAAGTGACTTGCCCAAGATCACACTGCTAGGATGTGTCAAGAGTCTGAGGTTGAATTTGAACTCAAATTCTCCGACTACAGGGCTGGTGCTCTATCCACTGTGCTCCCTAGCTGCCCTAAGTGGAATATCTCTTTAAGGAGACTTTGTCATTGCATTAAGCTTAATGCAAATTGCACAGCTTCATTTGCAAACTTCTGCATGTAAGGGGCCTCACTATTCATAATAAAACTAGATCTAGATTCTGTGCCTCATTTTCTCTAGCACTGATGATTGCCAAGCATACATCTCTCAGTGTTTTACTTTGCTTAATATTTATCAGTAGAGAGTTAGTAAATGAGATTATTTCTTTTGTGATACCTTCCAAGGAAATAATGTGCTGTAAAATCACCTGAAAGGTGCTTCTCTCTCTCTCTCTCTCTCTCTCTCTCTCTCTCTCTCTCTCTCTCTCTAGCTCTAGCTCTCTCTCTCCTATGTGTGTGTGTGTGTGTGTGTGTGTGTGTGTGTGTGTGTGTGTGTAGAGACAGACAAAGAAAGAGACAGAGATAGAGAAAGGGGGGATGGAGAGAGAAAAAGAGATCATATGTATCTATATATTTGTTTTTGTTTAGTAGTACATTAGTCAGATTTGAATCTCTGTGAATCTATTTGGCATTTTCTTGGCAAGGATACTTTGTTGGTTTGCTATTTGCTTTTCCATCACATTTTATAGATGAGGAAGCTGAGGCAAACATAATTAAGTAATTTACCCAAGGTAACACAGCTTCATTTAGACTTAATTCTCCAGACTCCAGACACAGGGTTCTCTCCATTATACCACCTAGCTGCCCCTTTCTATCTATCTACCTAGGTATCATTTACCTATTTTCTCTCTGTCTCACTGTCTCTGTCTTTATCTATCTATATTTCTATTTACTCACATATATGATACATTATCTAAGATAATATGTAGTATATTCTTATACTTATTATAGTATATTCTATTTTAAATTATTTATATTAATGACAATGGGATCTTATATTCTAAATGACTTTCAGCTAATCTTGAAATGACAAAGATATAGTCTATTGTGGAATATCTCTTATGAAAACATGGTTAATTCAAAGAAAAAGCATGATTAGTGCATAGATTAATCTCATAAAATTTTTTTAGAGTGAAACACATAGGTCTTTCATTCTCAATCATCTTTTCCCATTAATAAAAAATGTATGATTCTTTCCTTCAAATCCCTTGACTCCCAATTTAAGATTTCATGAATATCAGTTTTTAACAACTCTCAAGTCTTTCCCTTTCTAAAATAGATCATATAAATGGATAGATATATAGTTCAAATATAACTGTTTTTCCTCTTTAATGTCTTTTCTACCCATAAAAATTTATATCTAAGTATGATATACTTAATGGAGAAAATATTTTGTTAAAATATTTTTGATTGTGCAAATCTTGTCTATTTTTCTTCTGTTAATAGTCTTCCTTCCATGTTCATCCTTGAATAACCTTGGGATTACTTTGTATATCCAGTCAGACTTTTTTAAAATCTGTTTTATCTTCCACTGATTCTGCTTGATAGGTTTATGCTGTTCATAATTAGCTATCACCTTCATTGTAAGAGTTTATGAACTAGTCTGTACTTTAACCTGATAATGACCTTGGCATCCATCTCTTTCCCTTTAGCAAAGAAGGTTTCATTTTATGGTGTTTTTTGTTCTTATTTTGATAATTCATTTGAACTAGGTAAAATTCACAATAATATTTTTACATTTGATACTGTTGTCCGCATTCCATTTTCTTCTTTAATTTTTTTTTCTATTTTGGGGTAGCGAGATGGCGCAGTAGATAGAGCACCAGCCCTGAAATCAGGAGGATTTCAAATCTGTTCTCAGATACTTAACAATTCCTAGCTGTGTAACCCTGGGCAAATTACTTAACCCCAATTGCCTCAGCAATAAATAAATAAATTCTATTTTTAAATAGTTGGGAATTAAGTTATGGCAACTATGTATCACATTTTTTTTTAGTTATTGTTTCTTTTTTATTGTTTTACAACAAACAATTAGTGTTCTTTTACAAGTTGTATTTACATTTGTTTGATATTTCTTTAAAAAAACCTTATAATTAATCTTGTAATTCCTGATGACCACTGAATAGTTTTGTATTTCATCATAATTTAAAACCCACTCTACAAACTTTTTTTTTTCCAAAAAGTACTTGAGATCAATCCTATTTAGCTCCAGCTTTCTATATTTGCATGGTTTCATTTATAACAAATTTCAATATTGATAATGATATTATTGCAGCACTGTACATTGGACAAAGGTATCCCATTTATAGCACATTTCTAAGGTGTCAGATTCTTAGCTATTCTGTTATTAACACTAGAAAACAGAAGGGAGATGCCTAGAATCAGTTGATTACTTTAAATATCTCTTTGCTTACTGGATTTTTGTGAGCAAAACATCACCCCAAAGTCATCTTACTAGAAACATAAATCTCTGTAACCAGTTAGTTTGATCTCCATAAAGCAGACTTGATCTGCTGCCAGGTTCATATTTAAAGACTGTATGTCATAAAAGAACATGCTTAGGCTTATACTCTGGTGACATAACCTTTGCAAACTAGGGGCATTAGGGGAAATTCCAAATTCAACCTGGCTTTCAAATTTGTCTTCCATCCTTGTAATCTAAGAGTAGATCTAATTAAGTAATAAGAAGTCAACATAATCAGAAAAGTTTACTTCTAGCCTTGGACCTGAACTCTTTCAATACAAAGCAGGGACTTACAGGTATATCAAACTCTTTGACTATAGCTTTGTTCTAGTATAGATATTTAGATATAAGATTCCATATAGCTGACTAAACACTAAAGTCAGTCTAATGTCTGAAACAGAGAAGAACAATTAGTAGATTCATTAATCAGGGTCTTGATTACATTTTCATTGTCAACTCTAATCATCTGTTTTAACTAAACTCTCTTGTTTTCATGACACTCATTAGTAACTGTCAGTAAAGAAGAATGTGCTTGGATTTTAAAAGTATGAGTAAATTTCATTAAGTATGTGTGAATTTCATATGTATTAAGTTTTCTCCTGGATATATTTTTACAATTTCATGAGATTTTCACAAGGCAGTTATAATGGAATTTCATTTAAATAAACAACTGATTAGTCCTTTTTTTTTGTTCTGTTATGAATAAGAGCTCTGATAATTTATACATGGTTATATTAAAAAGATCAATGTGTAAGGTTTTTATGTAAGGGACAGTTGTGACTCAATATCAATAATTTATTATTGAACTTTTTAAAAGGTAGGGTATTTTGATGAATGCACAATGATTTCCAAAATCCCCAGGGCATTTCTAACCATAGATGAGGGAAAAAAATGCCTTGTTATTTACATTAACTTCTAAGTTCAACTTAGTAATTTTTTTTCTCATTATGATTTAATTATTTCCCCCCAATACAACTTCTCCATAGGTTTCACCAGACTGCTGAATGAATCCCACTTATACATATATTCATACATACATACATACAGAATGAGAGATAGAGAGACAGAGAAAGAGAGAGACAGATAGAGAGAGAGAGAGGTGTGAAGAACTACTGCTACATGAGTTCTAGGGAACTATATTTTTAATCACAATATAATATTTTCTCAAAGTATGTTGGAATCTTCTCCTCTTACATGAACTGACTCTTCTAGCACTAGAGTTATCTCCCTAGTCATTATATCCAAAAGACTAATCTTGAATTCAATATGGAATGGGAAAAAAAGTTAGTATACCAGTTTTCTCTTGTGAACATATTAGTAACCCAAACTATTAATAGGAGTGTCATCTTTATCAGCCCATCCCTCTTCAATATGAATTTAGTTTACTACATTACCAACCAAATGTTGGGGCAGGTGAAGAATCTTCTATGATCCTCATTAATTAAAAAAAAAACTAACAATTTATTCTTAATTAGCTTATTTTATCACCTTAACTAGGTTTGATTTTGGAAAGCACAATGTATTAAAAAGGGCAGGATTAATGTAAGGAAAAACAGTGAAGTCACAATCAGCATAATACAGTGGATATAGCATTGGATTTGGAGTCAAGAGGCATGAGTTCAAATATTATCTATCACTTTTTATGTGTATGACCTTAAAAAGTTACTTAACTGCCTTTATATTTGCTTTCCTCATCAATAAAATGAGATGATTGGACTAGCTGAACATCAAGCTTAAATCTTTTATTTACACATGTGACCAACACAGATGAAAATGGGATAGATTAGTAGTAACCAGTTGACTTGAGAATCTTGAACATCACTGAGTGTACAGGGAATGTCAGAAAATCATATAGATGTTGAGACACTCAAATTTCTTGAAACTGGAAAAACACATGATTTCCACAATTAATAGGCACGGTGGTATAATGTAGAATTGAATCTTGATCTTCAAGGCATTTGACCTGGCTAGACTTCAGTTTCCCAAGGTATAAAATAAGATAATAATGTTACTTGTTCTACAGGCTCATTATGAGGACCAGATTAGATTGGATATAAAGTAATCTGCAAATGTGTGAGTGTTATGAAAATGTGAGTAAATAGATGATATACCTTTAAAATTTAATGTGGCAGAAGAAAACCTTGGAGTTTAAAGACATTAAAGAGTCAAGCCCCAGCACTGCTAATTACTACCAGTCAGACTTCAAATAAGTCATTTGCCTCTGTTTCTTCATTTATAAAATATGGACTTTGACAAAATAATGTTCTAGAAAAGAATGACTTTTTATATTTAATTATTGGGGAGTGTCTTAAGTGAGGGGAAAATTTTTCATTGATACTTTCAGAATTGAATTCTGAATTCAGAATCGGAAAAAAGAAGACATTTACTTTTTCATAAAACAAACTAAAACATAGCTTTTATGCCATTTTATATTGTCAAATTGAATACTATCACCTGGCAATTTCTGGCATATCTTGACTTTAAAAATAAACTAATAATTCATATCATATTTTAAATGGTAAAGTAAATATTTTTAAAGGTCAATGAGTAAGATTTTGATGTAATTGATGACTCAATATCCATAATTTTTATTGAACCTTTTAAAAGATAGGCTATTTTATTTTTTTATTAAAGCTTTTTATGTGTATAACATATGTATGAGTAGTTCCCCAGCATTGATCATAACAAAGCTTTCCATTACAAATTTTATCCCCAGTCCCCTCCCCTCCCCTAAATGGCAGGAAGTCCATGACATGTTAATAATGTTGAATTACTTGACAAGTTATGCAAGAAAAATCCTATCTACAAGAAAAAAAAAAAGAAAATCAGAGAAAGGTAACACAATGCAAGCAAATATCAATAGAGATCATGAATATGTTATGTTGTGGTCCATATTTCATATCCCTCTCTCTGGGTGTATATGGTTTTCTTCAGTGAACAACTGGAACTGGTTTGAGACAATTCTTTGTTGCACAGAGCCATGTCCATCAGAATTGATCATCATGTAATACTATTGTTGCTGTGTATGATGATCTCCTGGTTCTGCTCGTTTCACTCACCATCAGTTCATGCAAATCTCTCCAGGCCTCACTGAAATCGTCCTGCTGGTCGTTTCTTACAGAGAAATAATATTCCATAATATTCATATACCATAATTTATTCAGCCACTCTCCAATTGATGGTCATCCCTTCAGTTTCCAGTTTCTAGCCACTACAAAAAGGGCTGCAACAAACAGTCTTGCACATGTGGGTCCCTTTCCCTCTTCTAAGATCTCTTTGGGATATAGGCCCAGTATAAACACTGCTGGGTCAAAGGGTATGCACAGTTTGATAACTTTTTGAGCATAGCTCCAAATTGCTCTCCAGAATGGTTGGATCCATTCACAGTTCCACCAACAATGTATTAGTGTCCGAGTTTTCCCACATCCCCTCCAACATTCATCGTTATCTTTTCCTGTCATTTTAGCCAATCTGACAGGTGTGTAGTGGTACCTCAGAGTTGTCTTAATTTGCATTTCTCTGATCAGTAGTGATTTGGAACAACTTTTCATATGACTGGAGATGGTTTTAATTTCATCATCTGAAAATTGTCTGTTCATAACCCTTGACCACTTAAGATAGGCTATTTTAATGAATGTAAAATGTTTTTCAAAATTTCCCAATGTGACATCATATTGGGATGATTCTTTACATTGATTTTGTGGCTGCAAACACTTCTTATTTATTTTAACAGTAACTTAATTCATATTGGGAGAGAGAAGATATCGTAAAACTTATGAAATCTCCAACATTAAATTTCTTTCTGATTTTTCTTATTTATATTTTAAATTTAGGGAACAAATTTTAGCTTGAAATAGTCATTCCTATTAATATTCACGAGCATATGAAATATGTAAAACACTAGTGTAGTTAATGTTTACATTCCTGATATTCAGAGCTTCTGAGTATAATAATTCTACCAATAAGGAGTAGATATTTTTATGATGTCTGACCAAACTGTGACAGTTTTGATGTCACTGTTTAAAGTTTTCCCTTCATGATGCCCAAAGGAGTATGAAAATGTGCATACCCTTTGATCCAGCAGTATTTGTACTGGGCTTATATTCCAAAGAGATCTTAAAGGAGGGAAAGGAATCCACATGTGTAAAAATGGTTGTGGCAGCTCTTTTTGTAGTGGCAAAAAACTGGAAGCTGAATGGATGCCCATCAGCTGGAGAATGGCTGAATAAGTTATGGTATATGAATGTTATAAAATATTATTGTTCTATAAGAAATGATGAGCAGAATGATTACAAAGAGACCTGGAGAAACTTACATGAATTAATGCTAAGTGAAATGAGCAGAACCAGGAGATGATCCTACAAGGCAACAATAAGATTATGCAATAAATTCTCTTGGATGTGGCTCTTTTCAACAGCAAGATGCTTCAGACCAATTCCAATGGTCTTGTGATGAAGAAAGCCATCTAAATCCAGAGAGAGGACTGTGGGAACTGAGTGTGGCTCACAACGTAGCATTTTCACTCTTTTTATTGTTATGTGCTTGCATTTTATTTCCTTTTTCATTTGTTTCCTTTTTGATTTGATTTTTCTTGTGCAAGATAATTGTACAAATATGTATGTATATATTAGATTCAACATATATATTTTACCATGTTTAACATATGTTGAATTGCTTTCCATTTAGGGAAGGGGGTAGGGAGAAAGGGGGAAAATTGGAAAGGTTTTGCAGGGGTTAATGCTGAAAAATAATCCATGCATATGTTTTGAAAATAGAAAGCTTTAGTAATAGAAAATGTTTTGCATTATCTTGTTTATTTTAAACTTATTTAATAGAAAGCCCTTTATTGTAAACAATTTCTGAAGTGGTAGATGACAAAAAGCAAATATCCACATAGAAACAAGTTATGTAATATATAAACTAGAGCTAAATAACTGAGGAAAGATATTAGAATTTTAGAAAAAATTCAAAATTTAGCTGAAGTTTCAAGCTAGCCATACTGGATTTCAAGGTATTTTTCACATTAATTCTCCTTGAATAAACTGAATCAAAAGTTTTATTGAAAGAGGACTGTCTCAACTTTCTGTAAAGGTTTTAAACTTAAAATAGTCATATTTTTGACTGCTAAAGCAATTTTTGTTTCTAGTTGATTTTATTTTAAGCATATATCTTATTTCTTGACATCATTTTTTTATTTTGAGAAAAATGAACATAAATACAAGCTTTTCCCCCTTGACATTCAAAATAATCATGTTGAAATGAGCCAGAATATCTTTGGCCTCTACTTGCTTCTACCTACTTTTTTCATATTCCTAATGATGATGACTTTTGAGGTAAAAATAGATTTTGAGTGTCATTCTAAATACTACTTATTGTTCAAAGCATGTTATAAGAGGTTCAGAAATAGCAGAGAAACATCCTAATTTTACTGGTCATTTTTCTTTTTAAAAAAAGTAAGACAAGTTGAGGAAAGTTAAGCTAGATTACCCAACTTTTTTGCCACTATAATTTGATGAGTCTTTCAATTAGCAGATGTTTATAACTTGGAAGCGATCAAATAAAGTGATGATGTAAAAAATACTAAAAAGAAAAAACCCGTTCAGGTAGTATATTATATGTAAGCAGTGCTTAAAGGTTTACAAGACAATTTCCTACAGCAAGCCTTTGGGTAATTTACTGTTAGCGATATTATCCCCATACAAGAGATTATAAAACTGGCCCAGAGGGACAAAATTGTTTATGTTAGGTCATACAGATAGTAAATATTCAAAATGGAATTTAAGTACCAGTTTCATGCTCCCAAATCCAATGCTAATTTCCATATATGGCTGAAATATATACCTTCAGGATTTCATGGAATAAACCTTTCTTCTCTGCTACATCCATTTTTATTATCCGTAGGATCTGCACTGCCCATCCTCACCTGCATACATAGGAACAAGGAACTAGTTTTTCAGTTGTACTCAATCATGTTTTATCAATAAGATTTTACAAAGGTATATATACTTCAAAAGCCTTGCTAGTAGCCAACAAACATTTTAACACTATTTGTCAGGCACTGTACCTAGACCAAAGCAGATGAAAGGAAATAATATATGATAAAACTAAAAAGGTGACTTGGAGCCAAGTTATAGAGGGCTTTAAATTTCAAACTGAACAGTTTGTATTTGATCCTAGAAGTAAGAGAGGTACTGCAATATTTTTTTTAATCTGAGGAATATTATACCCAGAGTTGTCCTTTTGGAAAATCACTTTGGGAGCTACTAGAAGTCTTGGAATGGCTGGGAGAGGAAAAACTTTTATGATAGTCTAAGTAAGAGATGAAGAAGGCCTATATTCAGCATAAAATGGTCATGGAAGTAGAGGAAAGAAATGTTGTGAAGGGAAAATTGAGAGAATAGCATCAATTATATTATATATATTATTATATATTTAATTATTAATTAATTAATAATAATAAATAATTAAATATATTACATATTTAAATTAAAATCTTTGACTTACACATTTCTCTCATGAATAAATCATCTATTAAATTAAAACAGATTTGGGGCAGAGCCAAGATGGCGAACTGCGAACAGCTTTCTCTGTGAACTCCCTCCGACATTCCCTCAAACCCAGACATAGTAAGCCTTAAAACTGGTTTCTGAGTGAGGTCCTCGCCAAGCATTTGGACTACAACGCACTTCTATAAAAGATCTACCTTGAAAGAACTCCGGAGAAGGTTAGCCTCAGGGGAAATCGGCCTATGGTCGCGATCGGACTCCAGCCAGGGCGGAAGTCAGGGCTGCGATAGAGGGGCGGATTTTGGGCACCCAGGAAGCCCCTGGGAGACGCCTGGGCCACTTTGCTCTGCTTGCGGGCAGGTGCTTTGGCAGATCTGCCTTTGGAAGGGGGTGGATCGAAAACAGCTGAAAACGTGGTCCTGGTGCGAATCTAGCCCGACCAGCCTGAGACCGGAAGTCAACTCGGCAAACTGCCCCAGGGCAAATATAAATTGTTGCAGTTTTCTCGGCTTTTGACCAATATCCCAACTTTAAATCATGAGCAAGAAGCAGAAGAGAGCTCTCACCATAGAAAGCTTTTACGGAGAAAAAATAGAACATTCCCCAGATCCTGACATTATGAAAACAATCCGAGATGAAGCCACAAAGGCAGACTTAAGTTGGTCTCCCTTTCAGAAGGCTTACCTGGATGATTGCATAAAGAATCTCAAAAGAGAGCTAGAAGAAGAATGGGGAAATAAATTGAGATCAGGGCAACAGAAATATCAAAAACTGGAAAATAGGACTGGTGAATTGGAAAAAGAAAACAGTTCACTGAAAAACAAAATTGGTGAATTGGAAAAAATCACCAATTCACTGGAAAATAAAAATGGTGAACTGAAAAACAAAATTGGTGAATTGGAAAAAGACAACAATTCACTGAAAAACAAAATTGGTGAATTGAAAAAAGACAACAATTCACTGAAAAATAAAACTGGCAAAATGGAAAAAGAATGCATTGAATCCAGAAATTCAATTGGCCAGCTACAAAAGGAGCTAAAAAAGATAACTGAAGGAAATAATACTCTAAAAATTAAAATTGAACAAATAGAAGTAAATGATTCAATAAGACTTCAAGAATCAGTTAAACAAAAACAAAAAAATGAAAAAATAGAAGAAAATATGAAATATCTCCTAGGAAAAACAACTGACTTGGAAAACAGATCCAGGAGAGACAATTTAAGGATTATTGGACTCCCTGAAAGCCACGA